>JAEIIL010007291.1:0-19810 GCA_018905715.1 Drosophila lini | reverse complement strand
ATTTTAAAAATTTCAGATTGAAAGGCGATTTTTATTTAAGAAATATAGGCTGATAAGTATGAAGTAGCAATCTTTTATCCATTCTCGCTTACTTTGTTAGCCTAGTTTCGAAATAAATATAATTATTAAGGTATATCAATATATAAATGAAATATAGGTGCTCTTAAATTCTACATTTAATTACAATTTTATTTTTATCCGTATTCCTATACTTCCAGGACACTGTGACTGACTTCCTTCTTCTGCTCCGACATTTTGTGAAGCATAAATGAAAAAGTTTTTCGGTTAGCACTCAGAGCGTACCCAATTTTCTTTTTGCTTGGCCAAAATACGTGTATGTTTTTCTTTAGCCGGAGAGCACCTACATACCTTGCCGCCGCTGAAACCTTAACCCTCGATAACCCGACCCCCTCTGCACACACTCACACACTCACATCACGGCGCCCGTGTGTTTGCTTTTGAAGCAGCGCAAATTAGTTTTTTCACTTTGGTCGCGCTCGCTCGCGTTCTTGCCCCTACCCAGTTATATTTTTAGCTTTTTTTTTTGGTTGTTTGTCGTTGGCCTTTGTATGGCCCGTTGCCTTGCTTTTAACGTTAAATGACGAAATAGCTTTACGGTTCATTGATGCACGTAGCTCGTCCCCATGCTCCATTCTCCCAGCATTCGGGGCGAACCTCCTTTTTGGCCGGCAAGTCACACGCCCAATTAGTAGACCAAGTTTCGTCTGTAGCGCTAAGCTTCATTGAATTTCCACTTTGTATTTGCATTGGGCATTTGTTTAGCCCAGCCTCCCAACCCCTCGCCATCAGCTCCTCGCTCCGCCCCTGTGTTATCCCTGGCAGATGTCAGTTTTTTCTGGGCGAAACGTGCACTTTTTGGCTACAGTTTTTTCCCCACTTCCTTGCCTGACGTGTGTGCTCGCCGTATATAATGGCCAAAGCTATTTGCTGCAGCCAATGAAAGCCGTTAAGTTTAGTTGGAATTTTGAAGCGTTGATTTATTCAATAAACACGAGTGGCGGAAGAAGCCCTTTTGGCTGGAGTTTATTTTGTTTGGCCAGTTGTTCAGCGGAGGGAGTCGGAGCCACCTGCTGGTGAAGTGTTGTCAGTGTAGGGGGTCGACAAAGGAAGCTGAATGGAAACCAATTCAGGATGAATTGCATTCAAAGATACCATTTAAGTTGGAGTCAAGCGAAAAGAGTTAAGATTTGCAGAGGTAAGGATCTTAAAGTTGAAAAGCAAATATGGTTTTAATATTTCACTAATAAATTTTATAAGTAGCATTGTTAGCCTTACAAATATTCATGTTTTGGGATAAGTTATCCCTGAAATACCACCACTTTCTGCTTACCCTGCACAAGCCGAAGCTCTGCTCCCCTCTGGTATATTTTGAGGTCCATTTGTTAATCACACGAGTGTTCATAAAGCAAACATACGATTTATGATCAGCACATGAGACTCTACTTAGGAATCCATTACCAGCGAGTGACCGCGTGAAATGCGTGAAGTGTGGCGAAATGCGCGTGTGTTCGGGAACATAATTGAACACTTGCACGCAATTCCATATTTTACGATCCGAAGACACTCTCTCCCACACCTTCCCAGGCAAAGGTCATCAACCTGGCCCAATGCCTGCTGCTTAGCCGGCAATTTATGGTTGATTAAAAGCGGCAGATATCACGCAAGCTGCTCCTTGCCACGGCCCAGAAATGTATGCAACGAAATTATCTGAGGGAGCCTTGATTTATGCCGAGTTCCTTCGAGATTCGGAGATGTCAAAGGGCAGGTCGTGCTGGAAACCTTTGAAAACATTCGGGGTCGGCCCCTAGCTGTTGACTTTAATGTTTCCACTGTTTGCGTATATGCTCTCTACTTCCTGTTTGCGCCGGCAAAGTAAAGTAAATTGCTCTGGACATGCCAGCTTCCTGCAGAAATCATTTTCAAATTGCCAGGCAACAACACGGGCAACAAAAAAGGAACTCGAATCCGAAATGGAAGCTTCACACACACATATCTCGGCCAGGAATCTGGACCCGAGCTCCGTTCGCATAGCAAAGTGACATTTGCATGCAGCGCCCCAGAGTATGCAATGCTTAAAGTGGCTGGCCGGAGCAGGACCTGGGCCAGGACCTCCTGCTCTTCATACAATCCCTGGTTGTTTTTTGGTTACGCTTCGCTTTTAATTTCCACCTGGGAGTTAACTAAACATGTGAGTTTATTTGATGTCCTCTGGTCCTTGGTCCACTCTTCCGACCAACAGGATGTCATGTGCCATAGTGCAAACAAAGTCAGAATTTTTCCTTCTCCATATATACTGTCCACAGAAAAAACATCAAATTTCTGAAGCTCCAACTCCGTGTATTTGAAACTTGTTTGATGTGACCAAGTTACTGATGCGAGATTTTGCAGGAAGTGCATGGGGAAGGATTGAAATGAAAATGAAATAGCTTTAAAATCAAAAAACAAAGTTTGAATAAAATTTAAAATAAAAAAGATATATAATTTACAATAAATTAACTTTAAAAATCAATACCTTACGATTCAGTTCATTATTTATTTAACCCTTAACAATCATTATCAAAGTTCAAAAGGTAAATGCAATAATGATAATGAAAAACCCATATCGAAATGCCCGGGTTCAGTGAACACCTTTCGGTCCTATTGTCAGTCCTCGGCAGCTGTGGACCCGCTCTCCTTGACCCAATCTCCTCGAACAACAAAACATGAAAGAGGGAGATACCAATAAATCAGCGACAAGATGCTGGCATCTTTTCATAAACAATATTGATAATATAAAACCGAATCGAAACTTGAATGAATTGCAACACGTGTTGATGTTTATGTTCTACTTCTTCGCCCCTCCTCGTCGTCCCCAGTTCATTGAGCAAACCCAGCTCAGGCCAAGACAATGGCCATCGCGAAAGACGGCGTGGAGACGGCGATGCGACGACAATGCGATCGTGTCCATTGTTGGTGATCGGTGCTATCAAAAGCCGACGACTGCTGAATGAAACTTTCCTCCTGTATGCCGCGCCATCTGAAGAGGTTTTCCATAGAAAATTTATGGTATTTATATTGCGCACGCGGCCGGGGCGCCCGAAAGGTGTTCCCCTCGATCGCGCATGCGCAGCTGCCCAGGGTTGCGGATTCGCCTTGGACCCACCAAGCACATTCCATCCAATCGAAGGGTGGGTCGATCCTTTTCCGCAAAATGCTGACATATGTCCCCGTGGAGTGGAGGGTTTTTGGGTGATCTTATTACAGGCTGAGGCCCCAAAAATAAGTACAGTTGTGCGGAAGTTCATACAAATGTGATGTGAGATGTGAGAGAAAATGAACCAAATTTTCGTACTACATATACATATAAGAATTAACTTGCCTAATCAAATATTATGTATGCCTGGTTCTGGATCCCAAAATGTAGCAATATGGATTTAATCAAGCCAATCCCTTGGCTAGCACCGCTGACAGCCATCAAGTCAACTCGGCTTATGGCCAGGTTCAGATCCAATCCGGGTGCCGAGTCCAAACTCCGGCTCAGAACGAAAAACTCGATCCCTGGGTCCACAGTTTTTCGCTCTAATTCGCCTTAAGCCTGCCGATCGCAGAGAGTTCCGAGATCGGTAGTTTTGCTTTTGGGAGAGAACAAAACACGACACCGCACGTTGGCAGGACCAACCCTCCTGTCAAGACTCGGGACGAGGGCCAGGTGTGCCCGTGCCGGTGCGCAATCAGCTTTGTAGGCGATTTGCGAGGATTAAACTGCGCACCGAGAGCCCCCAGGCAGCCAGAGCGAGACAGTTGCCTACCTGCGATCCCTGCCATCCTGCCAGCGATCCTTGTAGGAGGATCAATTTGCTGACTAAATACGCACGGAAAGGTGTATCCGTAAAATCTTTCGGATACATACACACACACACCAGAGTTTTGGGGGCAGAGGGAATAAATCCTTCATTTTTTGCGTTTCAATGGGCACTTTGAGCCCGAGCCGCACCGAACTGAAAATCCGAAATTAGAAAATTGAAATGCACACAAGACAGGACAGCAGAGGGAGAAGGAGAGCGGTATATAAATTTCATGCTTCCTGGTAATTGGCAAACAACAGGATGGCCCACAGTTGGCAACAGTGAACAGTAGCTGCTCCCAAAAACAAGTTGAGATTGAGATCCTTGCCCTAGCCAGGTGGCTTTTCTGGGACTCGCGACTCCTTAGGGGTTGAATTCGGCTACTACTCATGCAAAATACTCCTTATATTCCCTGGCAAAATTAAAACTAACTGCGCAGTTGTAACGAGTTTCGGTTTGTCAGAGCTACGAGCTTCAATTAAGCCCAAAGTGCCTGTCACAGAGCTATTCGCCACACCAATCTGCACTTCTCAGCTCTGTCGCCGCATTGCAACACACCTTCAGCGTCTAGCATTCAGCATCCCAGACATCGATCATCGTCAAGCGCTGTCTGCCATTATGTCTGTGTCTGCTTCAGGTGTTCCACCCCGGGACAGGAGAGGAGAGATCCGTCCAGATACTTGTCATGTTTTTTGCGTCGTTGTCAGATCTCCCCCTTTACCTTTGCTATTGCGCAATTGCATTTTCAGCACTTTCAATTGGTTTTCCCCTGTGGCTGGTGATTTCTGAGATTTACTGGGGATTTTCCTCAAAGCACTGACTTTGTGAAGGCAAAAAAGGGGAAAATTGAATTCGGTTTTCTTGGGGTTTCCCTTGCAGTCAAATCTGCAAAACAAAAAATATAATTCTGGGGATAAGCAATGATCTTAAATGGAATAATATTGAGAATAAAGCAAACTTTATAAGTATACAATTTTTGTATAACATATTTATGATTTTAGAATTTCTCTTAAATCTCTCAATGATCTCTTCAAATCAAATTTTTACCTGCATCCCACTAGGTAATTATTTTTAAAATTTTCCCAAATCTGCTGAATGCAATCTTTATTAGCATTCCCACCGATCGACTCCGGCACCGGCAGGATACAAATTTTACGGCTGTTGCACAAATTTTTCCCACCAATCTAGGAGGGCGGCAGCGGCGTCGGCGGCATTCCCAATAAGTCCCATGCAATTTCCATTGACAATGGCCAGCCGCAGGATATATTCGGGATGAGCAAATACAATAAAAATACCTGTTGGCTGCTGAATAGAAGGATGGCTGCATTTACCTATATCATTATGAGGCAGGGGAACGGCAACGCAAGTGCCCTCAACCCGAACGAAAAACAGTTAGCGAAACAATAATGCGAGTCGGTACTTGAGAAAATCGAATAATAAGAGCAGGGACCCGAGGACAGGGACTGGAATCTGTGGGAGATGCAGCCCATTGTCTATCGATTTCTGTTTTTTTGCACTTCGAGGGAATTGCCCAAGAAATGCAATTCATTTTCACACGACGGAAGATGAACTGTGGCGAAAATTTTCAGGGTAGATGGGAAAGACTTGTTGGTGGGCGTTATTTATGGCACTTAATGATTTGCCTACCTCCGATCGATAAGTGAATCGCAGACCCTAGACTCCGCGTTCTTAAATGTGGCCTAGAGGGAACTTTCACCCGGCAGAGCAACTTAAACATGGAGTGGCGGCAAATTTATTGCCCGGCCATAAATCTTATGGAGCCGCCGTTCTCCTTGGCCCTCCCTCCCCCCAGTGATACTTTTACGACCAGCGGAGTGGAGTTAAATCTGGCTCTGGGGTTGCAATCGACTTCGATTGGCGTCGAACTGTCTGGCCGCGCCAGGAATTTAATAAAATGTTGTTCCGCCTGCTCCGAAAGGATTCTACTACTACCTTTAACGCGACGAACGGCAGCTGGTTGTCTCGCACAAAGGATTCTTCTGCCTTGGATTCTTTCCATCCTGGCAAGCTTATCTCCGTCAGCGTTTCTTAATTTTTATTGAATCTCGTTTTTATGACATTCCAGTAGGCAGAGTAAATTTCAAATATTTTTTATGTACGTGCGAGCATTCCCATTGCCCCCCTTTGTATCTGGGCAGTAAATTAAGCGTAAAATCGTAAAACCAGGCAAGGTGTGAAATTTTATGCCAGCCTTGATTTATGCGAACATCAGTTTCCTGACGCTCCTCCACGAGCCCGGGATTAGCACTGATTTAGTGTTTTCCGTGTTCCCAGGAGGACACTGCATATGGGATTGTAATTAAATTTATATTTTTAATTTTACGGCTTTATGGCTCGGACCTCCGAGCTTTGTGATTTCGGTCAAGGCTGATGATGTGGGGAAGTGAGTAACTATATAGAGAATCATTTTTTTGAGCATTAATAACAACGTATTAAAACTCCGTTTGGTTATGAAAACCTAATTAACATTTTTTGACAATTGAAATATGTTTTGGGCTGATATTCTCTTAAATCTTTTCCCCTCGAATAACTTTCATTTCAATTTGGCAGAGAGAATACAATCAAAGATCTCATCATCTTTGACAATCGTCTGCAAAGTTTCTCAATTATACTTAAGCCATCCCTCCAAAACCATCTCCACCTCCGAATGGTGACAAATATGAACAGACAATTGCCACATAGTCCTCCCGGGGGGATTAAGGTTCTTGATGAGACTCGTGGGGTCGCTGAGCATCCACCAAGTTGTCAGCCATCTAGCCACTCCTCAGGTATCTGGCCAAGAGCAGGCCCCTTGAGAAAATGTCTAATTGCGGCAACTTAAACTCCAAATAAGCACTTAATTTACCAGGCAAGTGCACCGAGTTTCCACTTACAACCGCCATAAATCACAAAAAAAAGACATTAAAGAAAAAAAAAACATTATATGTGCATGCGGCGCCATATTTGCAACATAAGTAGAAGAAGAAACGCGGCTTAGGGCAAGGGAGTTGCTGGTGGGGGCTGGTGGGTAGAAAGATGGCAGCGTCCAAGGCGAGGGACTCATTGCCAAGTCCCAGACCAAAAACCAGAACCCAGACCCCCGGCCCTGGACCAAGTCAGACTAGCCGGCAATGGTGAGGCACAGTGGGTTAAAGTCGAAGGAAAATGTCTAAGAAAATAACGCGAAAAGATTAATTTGTAGATTGAACTGATTATGTTTAAAAAGTGAATATATAAATCAATATTTTTAATATGGAAAATAAACATTTTTATAAATACAAGACCTAAAGGTAAATGCCTTTTCGCTTTCAGCATCTGGACGGTCTGAGCCATCTTTTATCATAAATGATTTTCTTATAAAAAGTCTTCTTACAGTTTTATTATAATTTCAATTAAAAAATAACTTTTCAAGGCCTTAAGGATAAAGAAAGTCTAAGAATATGATCCATTTTACAATAATAGAAAATTCAATATAATTAAGAGACTCTTTGGGCAATATATTGTAAGGAGATTTAACTGAAAATAAGTCAAGTTGTAGTAAAATTATTCCATAATTTGACTCTTATTAAAATCTTTAAAAAATATATTTTATATATATAATCTTTAAAGAATAAATCCCTATCCTTCAGTCCACTGTGCCTGCAACACTGACTCCGAAACAGACACCGACGGCGGACAAACAAAAAGCGACAGTAGCACTGATTACTTGAGCACTGCATAACAACAGTGCAGCGACGACTGCCGCTGACATTCGAGCCACGTTTGGTAACATTTTAGCCAGACTGGCGGCGGGCAGAGGCCAGAGACGAGAATGGAGATGCAAAGGCAGTGACAGAGGCAGATGGAGATGGAGGGATAAGGTGCATGTGCCTTGAGAGTGCAATGCTAGAACTTAAGTAAAACAACTCATGTGCAAAAATAGAATGCGAGTGCGAGTGGCAGCCGTGGGGATGAATGTGTCTAGTTATGCCTATGTGCCCTTGCCAGCTAAGAGCAACCTGCAATCTGCAACCTGCAACGTTCGTTGCACTTGGCGGGGCACAGTTTGAGAGTCACCGTAGCTGGGATGCCTATTTGCATGCCAATGGGTTAAACCCGTGGGTCGGAGTCCAAAGTGCTTTTCCCTGTTTTCCTGGGGACTCCTGGAACAGCCAGAAACCGGGAAGAGCCTGCCGAGGCACCAAGTTGGCCCTTGTATCTTCGGAGTTTGTTTGTTTGTTGTTTTGCCGTAGATTGCTTTCAAATTACTTTGAATCAAAAGCAAACGTCTGAGATTTTTGATTGATTTTGTTCAGCCATTCTCATTTTCCCTTTTTTTTATTCATTTCTGACATCCCCCAGCTTCCGAGTCCTGTGCATTATCCTGCTGCCAAGGATGAAATTGCTTGGAAAGTGCGCAAAGTAGATTGGAGTAATCGCAGGGCTGGGTTTCGAGCCCAGGTGTTTGTTACGATAATGGAAATCTAAGGGCAAAATATGGCATTACAAAACAAAGCGAAACAAATAGAATAGAACAGAAATTGAGAATTTTATTGCTTTCAGACAGTATAATTAAGTTTACTTCTTTTAAAAGAGAACGGTTCAATCAAATAATTAATTCTAAGCCTTTAAATTTGAATTTACCAATGTTACCAATGAAGAAGTTTGTCAATGAAAAATGTTTTCATTTAATTAATGTGATTAAAAACTATTACAGAATTACTTTAGAAAATCGAACCCGCTTTGATTTTCCAGCTCAACAATATTTTTAGTATTTTGTTTTTCCCCTCCCAGCCATTGAATCATGGCTAAGTAAACCAATCCCGATTCAACCAAAATTGACTGCATAGCTCTGCTTGTTTAGCTTGTTCTGCCGCTGGCCCCTCCCTGTAATTAGCTGAGCAACTGGGCTTTAATCAAGCAGAAAATTGGAACATTTGGGCTCTGTGGCAATTAGAACCAACCGAATGCAAAGCACAAATAGCTGCGCTGCGAAAATGTGAGCAAAATATATTCCAAAACAAAATTGTAACACACAAAGTTGGTGCCCAAGCATCGAGCATCGAGCACCGGGCGAGTGGCAAACAAAACAAGTGCGGAGCTCAGCGAAAATTCCATCTGCCTGTCGAACTCTGGGGCTTTGTTCGAGCCGGGATTATTGGTGGTGTCAATTGCCAGTGGCCATTTCATTTCGGCTCCTTCCTTTCTTTTTTTTTGGTAATTTACGCCCTCGTTCTAAGCTGGATGCTCCAGCATCTTCATCACCGTCACCATCTCCACGCCATTCCCACTTTAACGAGCTCAAGTAATTTCAAGTTTCAAGACTTTGGGGGCCGCCTTTGAATGCAAATGCTGATGATGCATTTCCTTTCAGCCGGATGCCGAAACTGCTGAAAACAGCAAATTGAAAATGGCTCCTACAAGATGCAGACGCATGTGCACACGTACCTAAATATATGTGTTTGTATATATATCGCCTTGCCGTGCACATATATATTTGATTTGTATTATTTGTCTTGAAAGTTAATTGAATAAAATGGCAAATGGCGAATGGCGAATGGGGAATGGCGAGTGCGACAATTTGAGCTGCTCTCTTGCTTTTTATTTTAGAGGCATTCCATTTCATTGACCGACGTGAACGTGGACAACGACAAATTGTCAGCCATATTAATAACATCTCCGGGGTGAAGCTGGGGAGCAGGGAGCTGGGACTCCAGGGTTCAGACCCGGGGGCATTGTTCACTGACCGACCGACCGACCGGCTGGCGAGCTCTCATTGTTCGCGTTTTCAGTTACTTGTAACAGCATTTCAATGGCGACGACAGCGACTGGCTTATTACTTGTTACTTCTGCGGATTGCAGAAGGAACCGCAGCATCCACTCCATCTCCTCCTTGGCCTCAGCCTTTTCCGTCACCTCCTCTGTGGTCTGGCGGAACGAGGGCCACATGGTATGCGGTCAGCAGCTTCTTTGTTCCTCCATGTGCGTGTGGAGTCATAGTCATCCATCCACAGTGGTCTTAAAAAATCTTTGATATAATTTATATATAAGTAAATTAATATAGGAAATGATAATGGAATTTATTTTAGAGTTTCTAAGATTCTTAGTGGAAATAATATTGTTAATAACACATTTCTGCCTTCTTGAGGTGTTTATTGTAAGTATCTGGCTTTTATATTATTTATATTAAATATCTAATTTGTACTTCTACTATTGATGTATTAATTTTTTAAATTTATTATCAATGCCTTAAGGTTTTGAATATCGTATCCACTGTGCCTCTGACCCCATGTCTAATTTACGTTTAACAAATCTCACACTTAGCCAGTCCAGTTCCAGCCTCAGCCTCAGCCTCGAACTCGAAGATCCAGCAACTGTCCAGATACGAAGGGGCTCATAATTTATGCCCCAATCACTGTCCACTTTTGTTCGCCACCCCGCGTTGGAATGGGAGTTGTTGGGCCTCGAATTTTGGATTTAAGGTTTCGGATCTTGGTGCGTGCTGGTGGCGTGAAGTTGCCTAATTATGAATTAATTTCGTGAGATATTAGCAAAGTATTTAAATTTTTCGGGAGTTATTTATTGTGATCATTAAAAGTTCTTTCTGATGCGTTTGGTTTTGTCTTGTCTTGGACTGCTCAAAGTGTTTTAGGAGAATTCTTAAGCTAGTTCTTGGTTTTTTCGTTTTTTCATTCTTTTTTTAACTGAATAAAGACATAATCGAAATTATTAATACGTGTCGCCATGTGGCAGCCAAATGAATTCATACTTCATTGATATTTATATAAATTTATACAGAGACTGAGAGAGTGAGGGGGGCTTGAATTTTTCTATCTCGAAAACAATTAAAGTGACAGGCTCTCCCATATCATTGGATATTTATTAACACCCGATGTTCTTCGTTCAACCTTTTACTTTTTGCATTTTTAATCACGACCCCACTATAAGTTATGCGAATCTTCGGTCTCTGGATACGTATCCACAAACATCTCTGGGGTACATAAGTTTCCAGTCCAAATAAAGTGTATAATATATGGCTCTCCGATCTTAACTGTATGCGTTGTAAATTACAGAGTTTCAGGCCCCTCAACATTTAATGAATAAAGCGAATCAGCTTTTCGGCTCACTTCTATATTTTATCAATATGAATTAGCATATGAACGGGGCAGATCTCTGAGATCTGTGGAGCATGCCACACTCGGACAGTTGCCCTGTGGCAAAGTCTCTTCTCTCCCTATTATTGAGATATGAAAGCATGTGGACTTTGTTTTCCTCGCCGATGAAAGCATGGATAGGCTGTGAAGTTTGATAAAATATGGTTCGAATAATTATCAACTATTTATGGGGTGGTTTGCTTTAAAAGGTTGATACAAATATGCCTTGTTTAGTGCAGTGACCTGGGTTTGATTCAAGGAGAGTACTAAATAAGGGGCTTTATAAAGTTGTTTAAAGGTTTGAATATAAAATTTATGGAGTTTATAAGAGATTTCTTCTTCTGCATGTCCATAAAATTAATATTTTAAATACAACATTAAGTAACTAAATTAAAAAAAAACTAATTCCTCTTAAAACCTTCCCGAAATCCCAGCTAAACCTTAGAAATCACGCTCTTTTTGATTAGCTCCAGTTTGCTCAGTGATTTGGCGGCGCAAATCATGTGACCATAACCAGTTTCGAGGGGCATATGTATATACGAAAACCATAATTCACAGCGCCAGCCATTAAAAACTCATCACCGGCCAACTGGAATGAGCTGTGGGGCAGCGTCTTCTCCTCTCCCCTCAGACGATCGGCCATAAGCCCATGCCTAGACCCCTGTCCAAACCCAAGCCCGTAGCCAAAACCATGTGCCCATTGCGAGGGGAGTGTCCAAGACAAGCTCCTCGAGAAACTTTGGCATGCTCGAGTGCGCACAACACTGTGTGCTGTGAGCCTCGCCATTTTGAGGGACTTAATTTGATTATGGCATTAAGCATCTTGGCGAGGCCCAGAGCACCCCGGTGGACGCCCACAAAATTTACAAAATATTTAAAACCAAACTTCCGCCAACTGATTCCTTATTGCATTGTCATTGTCATTCAAATGATTCTAATTTGCTGGATAAAAGAGGGCGAGGGTCGGATCGGATCGGATCTGGATCGGGATCAGGGGGATTCTGGGTACGCGGGCAGGTCGCTACTTCTCACGAGTCCCATAATTACAGGGAGATCTCGAGGAGGAGAGAACGTTGTGTGGAAGCCCTGGCGTATCGCTTAGTACGCATCTTGCGATCTCGTTTGCGATCCTTGGCTGCGGCTTCGTCTTACGTTTTTGGATCTAATTGCAGAGCGAAGCAAGAGCCGACCTTTTTCGAATTTTTTTTTTGCCCAGTCCCGGCGACTGCAATTAAAATGGAACCACGAGCAGGGCAGCCCATGGCAGGGCATCTCGATGAGTTCAGAGAACAGCATGCCGGAAAAATCGACTCAAATTACAGGGACTTAGTCTCGAATCGCTACTGGTTCTGAGCTACCCCTACCAACAACCTACGTAGCATATACCCCATCAAGGGTTTCGAGTTTACTCGGAACGGCACGCAGAATTTGCGTGCCCTGATTACCAGCTGTCTGCCGGTCAGGGGGATTTCTTGCAGTGTACTCTACATTCTGCTAAATTTGATGAGCGATTTTAGGTTTTTTTCGGCCTCTTCGTCTGATGATTGATCTCGTTTGCGTCCCGATCCCGTTCGATGAGTAACTGGCTTGGCAAATTACAGGGGATTTCAGTTTCCCAGCGGACGGACTGTTTGTTGTCTTTAATTTCATGCGGTCATGGGTTTCTATGGGTATTTAGTTTAATGTTACTCTAAACGCCGTTTAGGCCCTTCGTAATTTTATGTCTACATTGGGGATAAAGAGATTTGATCGGACGATAATAGCAGTGCAGGTGGTCCAATTATTCGTTCTTATATAGGGCGGCATCGAAGAGCTACTGAAAAAATGTTCTCATAGGAATTTGCGGTTGCATGTGATAATTGGTACAAAGTATTTTCGGGAATATCAGCTAAGTTTGGGTATTGTTTTTTAAATATCTAAAAATAGTATAATGAAATTAATATAAACAAAAAGTAATGATATCATAATACCTTAACAATAGGAAATGTTTCCTAAAATAAATAAAATGCTTTGCAACTGTATTTTAATATTAATTTAAGCTTAAGCAACAGTCACTATTAAAACCAAGGATTATAAATGTTTTAAAAAGCACCTTTTGAATATTTACTTTAAATTCACTCGCACACACAATTATTTTTAAAGCAAATACCTGCCTCAGTTCACTCACAATTAGATCAGGCCTAAGTCAATTACAAAACTTTCTGCTTACTAATTACTCATGAATTAGTGAGCAGACGACGACGGGCCAGCAAGTAAGTAGAAAACCAAACAAAATCCAACTGACCTTAAATCATTTAATCAGCACGAAGGACCCGGGGCCGTTTGGAATATTTGCGAAACTCAAACTGGGATGACAACTGTTTGCAGATTTTAATCTTTCACAAAGAGTCCACACAGAGTGTCCGAGGACTCGGCAGGAGTGCTATATATATACACGAATATTCACATATATATGTAGTATAGGATGTCTCCATGTCCAGTTCGGGTCCAGAGAAGAGCAGCGAAAACTTGCTGTGACACTTGTTAGACGGGCTGACAGCTGCTGGACTTTGGCCGGCACTGGAACTGCAGATGTTGTCGTCATCGCTCATCGTACTTCGGTCCTTGTTTCCCGTTCCCCCGTCCTCATCCCCCTCCTCGTTCTGGTTGTCCTTCAGAGGCCCTACAGCTGCCGAGAACTTGGGCCGGACAATGCGATGACGACAAGTTTTTCTGGCCCCGCTGTGACAGACGCCATAACTTGGACCGAGAGCAACGCCTTAACCCAGGGGCAGCTTCCTTCCAGCTTCCAATCTCAACTTCGACTCCGTGTTCCCAGCATCTCGAGTAATGAGGACAAAGTTTTGCATTCGTAATGCTGACTGCACTGCAACAGCTACTGCCACTGCTGCCGGGCGGCAGCACGAATGCCTTGGCGGTGGTCAGGCGTGGTGCAATTTGCAAACTTCATTTATTCACGCCCGAAGCGAAGCGCTAGATGATCCCTTCCTTGTTGTGTTTGCCCTTCCAGTTTCTGGCCAGAAGTTTGACGCTTTCGACAAGGCAACGGAGCCCGGTAACTGAAGAACTCTTGGAAGGGATTCCTACTCCGTTGATTTTCCGTCGCTGCCGTCAAGTTTCAATGTGTTACGCTTAGCGATTTATCACTTGGTTGCAGTAAGACTTGGGCTTTTAAATTGAAAAAAGAATCACAAAGATGGAAAAATAGAAATTAAAAAAATGATAAACACCAAATAAAAGTGAAAAAGAACGATACGCGATTATTGTCCTTAAAGCATTGCCTACTTTCGGGCTGGTAGGAAGGATTCAATTTTTTACGAATGTTTTAAGTTTCCAAGAGTTTAGTTAACCAAGTCTCCCATTTGGTATTTTATTTATAGAGAGTCTTTTATACATGATTCACACACTCCGAGACAATTAAATCAGCTCTCCTTCTGATCACTTAAACTCACATATTTATTTCCTCTACTTATTCCAATTGCGGCACTCAAGTTTAAACGACGCAAACACCCTGAGGAGTAAGGTCTAGAGGGAAAAACAGAGACAGAGACTGCCTCTCAACTAGTTCAACGCATTTTAAATTTATTTAAATTGAATTAAGTGGCTGCAATTTGCGCGGCATCGCCAATAGGAGCCAGCGACAACAACCTTTAACGAGCCTCTGGCCCCACATCGCAGCACGTTGATAATGATGCGATAAATTACGCCCAGCCACATGAACAAAGAACTTCTGCAGTCGACATCCATCGTCGTCATCGCCCCACTCAATTGGCCGTATCCGCCCCAAGAGCCACTAAATGGAAATATGGCGACAGTCAACGGGAATTTTCATATTCCATCTTTATAAGCTCATTCTTGCAGTTACGATTTTTTTCTTATTTTTCCCCATTCGAATCATTTTGAGTCGCACCAAACATACGAACAAGTTTTATTAGTTTTATTAAATGAGCAATTTCCAGTGGGATATGAAGGCGCAAGATATTGCTGCCAGGGAATGTCACGACGAATTAAGATGCATGGCGATGGAGATGAGCCTTTTGAAATTCCATATGAGAAGATGAAATATACATTTAAATAAATTTAAAGGATGTTCTCTGTTAGTTACTAGGAATCTTTATTGCCTTTGGAAGACTACTTATTAAAATGAAAATTGAAATATAAGCAAAACAAGAAAAACTGCAAACTTTCTGTCTAGTTTTTAATTATTTTAAATACATTCATACATTACATATTATAGAGCTGCCTACATAATGCTTTAAAGCGAATCAATTAATTCAATGGATAATTATATCCTTCAGAAATATCCCTTATTATAAGTAACAAAACAATCTTCTTTATCAGTTATCTAATTCCAAGCTTTGAAATGAACTCTAAAGAATGCCTCAAAGGGCCAAAGAAATTAAAAATCAATTCGCTAATCGTGAAATCTCCGCCCCGCAAAACATTCTGCGGTCTGGCGATCTGTCTGCCTTGGGCCTGCGGAACAGTTGGAGACCATTGTTTAGCTGTTCGGGAAAGTAAAAAAAAAAAGTGAAATAAAATCGGGGTCTGAACCTGAAACAATTGCATTTTCCCTTATTGATTATGATTGCGTTGGCGGTCTGCTGGTCGTCCCTCTCTTTCCGCCGTCTAGCCAGCCCTTGTACTCTCATTTTTTTATGGCAAAATAAGTTCAATGACACAAAAATAATACAGAATAACAATAAGATATTATATCTTTGGGTCTTTGTTCGCCTTGGCTGACAAACACGCCCCGTCTGCGCCGAAAGGGATGGCAGCACTGAGCACGGAGAGCTGAGCTATTATTTGCATCTTTCACTTTTCAACTCTTTTGGGGCCTCGTCGCCATGAATAGAATGTGGGGCAGTTCCTTCTAACAGTCTCTCTCGCGCTCTCTCTCTCTCTCTCTCTGTCTCGCTGACTCTCTGGTTTGACCGCATAAAATCGATGATGGAACTTCCATCCTGCTCTGGCTGCCACCTTTATTGTTCCTGCATCAAGTTCAGAGCCCAAAAACTAATGCCATTTTATTGTTCTGGCGAGGACAGACAGAGAGACAGCCTTCCTGGCCATCCTAGGGCCCTCCTAAACATCCTAACAAAACCGACCCACTTTCACTTTCGCTGGAAACTCACTGACTGAATGAATGAATGAATGAATGGGTGAGTGAATGCTGTGCTCATCAACACGTTCACCATTTCAATGGCCAGAACTTCGCGCTTATCATCGTCATGCAATCAGGCTATACACACAAACATACACACATATACACTCGGGGTCCTATCCGGATTCATTTGTTCTTTGTCTCCTGTGGCAAAATTTCAAAAGCTAGAGCAACCTGTTGCTTCTACACACACACACACACACACACACACACGAGCTCGCTCTGAACTTCGCCTGCGAATGCAATTTTCAACAACGTCATCATCGTCGTCGTCATCGTGGCAAGTGGAGAAGCAACAACAACAACAACAAAAACGGCAATAACGGTGCCATTCCACAGCCACAACGCATATAATACATTCAACAAACAATTGAAAATTTCGTATACAATTGCGAATTGAATGAGGAAATGAATGTGTAAAATGAATAAGTCTGAATAGCGTCTGTGGATGTGTCTGTTGCTTATTCTCTGTGATGGTGTCTGTGTGGCTCTCTCTCTCTCGCACTCGCCCTTTCAACATGTGTGTGAGTGACGAAGTGTGTGTGTGTGTGGGTGGGGTTTCGTCTGCAAGTGTCGAGACTACGGGTCGTATACGTTATTTTTTTCCTGCACTTGTTTTTGTTCTCGCAACGAGTGTTTGCAGATTTTTTGTCGGTTTGGGGTTCCTTCTACTTGTTTTTCGTATTTATTTTTACTTTTTTTTCGGGGCGCCTGCTAAACGGATAAACGAACTCGTAAAACAGTAAAACAGTTGCCGGCCAAAAGTTGTTGCAAGAGCAAAGCGTTTAGGGAGCGTTACAGATCCCAGTTTTAGAGAGAACCAGCGAAAGTTACGCACCAGAATGTGGCTATCAGGGATAACCAAAAACACACACACACACACACAAAAAGGAGTGGCCCAAAGTTTGGCCAACAAAAACGGATGCAATATGGGCTATAACGCTGGAAACTGTATTGATATTTCGCCAAAAAAAGTTTCCATTGGGATCAATTGTGGGGTCAAGGCAACGATACCACAGTTTTTATGTAATAAACTTGAAGAAAATATTAGAGATTGACAGTTCTTTCTAAATTTAACAAAAAAATTTGTTTTTTAGTGATGCCTTAGGTTTTCCTTTTGTAAGGATACATTAAATGTCAGACATTCTTTATTTGAACAAAAGTGAATGCATTTTCACCAAAGAAACATTAAATAAAGTTTGTATTAATATAAAAAACAAAATTTCATAAATTTAATTGAAAATGATTTGATTAAATTTTAACGATCTTCTTAAGGTTCTTAGTCTGTGTAAGATTTTATTGAACTAATTCATAGTTGTTTACGTTATCTAGAAAATTCCCAAAAAGATTTACCTTTCATTGTGGCCATTCATAATTTATTTAAAATCGGAAGAGTCATGAACTTTATCCATGTATCCTTTTACGAATTTTTATTCAGATTCAACTTGTTGGCTTGCCAATTCTGGCCTTTGTTGTTGCTGCCCCTCTTGTTGCCATTTCGCCATTGTCCGCTCCTCGGTTGCGTTTTTATTTCTTTTATTATGTACGAATGTTTGTTTGTGTAATGCCCTCCCGCCCATTGTTTGTTTGTGTTTGTGTGTTTTTTCTGCTTTATTCCTCTGCCGGTGTATGGGAGTACGAGTGTGTGAGGACTTTTATTTTTATTATTATGTTTTTCGTTTTTTTTTCTTTTCTTTTTTTGTGCGAACAATTAAAACTCTTTACAATGACCTTGACTTTGTTTGCGAGTGAGCTTCCTTTTCATTCACACGCGCCCAGCACGCTCAAACGTCAAACGTGGAGCACAAATAGCAACGGCAACAAAGCCGTCTGAGTGTCTACTCGTCTCTCGTTCTGAACCCGAATCGGAATCGGAATCGCAATCCGCATCCGAATCCAAATCCGAGCCAGAGTCCGAGTCCAAGTCTGGGCTTAAGTCTGGGCTTGGTCTGGTTCCCGCTCGAGCAGTTGTTGTGTTTTTGGTGTTCAGTTTTTTTGGGTTTTTGGTTTATTTTTCCCATTTTCAAATGAATGGCGAAGGCTTTCCGAAGAGCAACAGTCTTGCCATCGTCAAAGGAATCAATGCCACAAGCAGCAGCATCATAATAATACGTAGCAAGTACGTTGATAATGAAACAAGAATAATGTGTGTATTTTCCCCTCTGTATATTTGTGTTTGGCATTACACAATAGGCCGGGCCCAGCAGAATCAACATCGACATCGACTTTTGAGTTTTTCCTTTTCTTTGGCCAACTTTTTGCGGCTAAGATTTGCGTTTTTGTTGCCGTGTTTTGCTCTTGCTTTGTTGTAGGTCAGTTACTGGGGCAGGTTTTTGCATTGTTTGCCCGGCTCGCCGTTTGCTGCCTTCCTTCCTCCACTTATTTATTGTTGTTTTCTGCTGAGCTCCATTGTCAAATGATTTGCAATTGGCCATAAATTCATTAAGCAGGCCCCGAACGAGCCCACATACCGACTTTTGTTTGTATTATACATTTTTAATGGGTTAGTAGCGCGGCTCAAGTGCTCGAAAGATGACTTGCATGAAGTAAGACGTTGATTCTTCAAGAGAAAATATTTACAAGTGCAAGGTAAATATTTTTGAATAGTTAAAAAATGAAAAGAAATTATTTCGTTCAGTTTCTTAAATTTGTAATAATATATGGGTGTATATATTTTTTTTTGGTTAAAAGGATATATTTTTCTGTATTGTATTAGTTAATAAATAATAGTTAGCAATGTGCAGTACATTGGAAAAAGCTTTATTGATTGCCATAAAAACTATATTATACATATTTAAACACCATTGATAAATATTTCTCCTTCAATAAATTTACACAATTAAAAAAAATATTAATATTAATTACCAAAAGTAAAAGGTTTCAAGTGAACACTTAAACCTAGGCTACTTATCCGATAAAGGCCATTATCCAGATCGTATTAAGCCCTATTTAAGCTCTAATTAATCGACAACCCACTTGCATTACTCCACCATGAGTGTGCCATGGTGTTAGCCTGCTGAGAACCGGAATCCAATCACTTTAGGTTGCTGAAAGTCGGAACAAAGGCATCCGAGAGTTACTCACGGGCAACGGCAGCCCAAAAGAACTACGAGCGCCGAGTAAAAACTGCATTAATCGAGGCGAAGGTAAATTAAATGGGGATCCTGAAAGGGAATGGGAGTGGGAGCTAGGAGCTGGTACTGAGACAATGCCAGGGAGGCCAACCAGCTCGTGTGGTGGATTCGTGGATACGTGAGCGAGCGGATGCCAAGCCGCATCAAAGTTTCGCACGGAGCGAGATACATTCCGCAAAAGATACATTTGCTATTGCCTGCGCCAGCGTCAGCGCCAGCTGCAGTGCACTTGCTTAATAAATTTTTTCCATCTGCTGCCGGCTCGCTGCCTACACAATTATTCGGCAGCTACCTTGGCAAACCCATTAGGTTAATAAGAACCACGGCACAAGATGCAGCGGGGGAGGTGAAGGGCTCTAGATATTTATATATACATATACATATACATATGTATATAGTTTTCTGTACAGTCGAGGTGCAAGTAATAATGCTGTTTATTTATTTTAAGATGTAAATCTTAAAGTTTTCCCAGTGAATGTCGTTTTTCTGTCAAACTTAGATTTAAATTTATATTTTTTTCCACATAAAAGTTAA
>JAEIIL010007284.1:0-27772 GCA_018905715.1 Drosophila lini | reverse complement strand
TGACTTGAATTCATTGAAAATTTGTTTATTTTTATTGTTTATATTTCATACTTTCAATTAATTTCAAATCGAAAAAATTGTTTTGTAGCACTTCCTATTTTTATTATAAATACTAAGCTAATCACTCTGATTAGTTTACAAGATATACACTCTAAGTTCCCTGCATCGAGTGCGCACTGTACGTGGGTGTGAGTTTGGGTCTGAGGAGTGTGCGGTGTCCGCGTGTGTTATGTGTGTATGTGCTTATCACATGGAAATGCAGGCGGCGTAAGTGGAGCAGTCGAGAAATAATTTGGAATTTTGGACAGATAAAAAGCACATAACACCACACATAAACCCCTTGAAACCCAAAAAAATAATAAAATAAAATAAAAACGAAAGGCCACGCCTTGCCATTATCCTAACAGCTGCCCACAACATTTCGCTAACTCATATTGCCACCATCAGTCGTAGGATCCACAAACGCTACAATGATCGCCGCTCCATTGAACCATCTGAATAATCAGCTGTAGAGTCACCGCCAGCACCTCCTCCTATGCATACCGATCTTCATAGCATCGCCATCGCCTGGAGCACGACTAGCACAACTACTACTATTAACCCTTGTCCGAGCAGCCGGGGGAGCAGGATGCTGCTTCTGCCGCTGCTCCTCGGCCTCCTGGTGGCGCTGCCAGCAGTCAGAGGTAAACTACCGAGTTCATCCGGATTTCCCCTGTCATCGCATTGCCATGTATCCTGAAACGAATCTTTCTCCATCTTTCAGGCCAGTACCAATCGCCGCGCATCATCGAGCATCCCACGGATCTGGTGGTCAAGAAAAATGAGCCAGCCACACTCAACTGCAAAGTGGAGGGCAAGCCGGAGCCCACTATCGAGTGGTTTAAGGTACACTGTTATAAATATTTTAAAAATGCATGAATTTCAAATCTTATTGCTGGGAAATGTAAAGGCTTACATCAAGACATTTGTAGGCTATTAAGTTATTAATAATTCCATAAATCAGAAATACCGTCCGTTGGGAATAATTTATTATCAAAATTATATGAATGAAATATGAATTTGAGGACTTGTTTACGTTATAAATTCTTTAATCTGCCTGACCCTGAGAGCAACGAATTTATTTATATCATTTCCAGACGAACAGCTTTTGATTAAAAATTTAAGAAAATAACATGTTTATTAAATGGTTGTATGTTTAAAATAATTTAAAATTTAATCAAAATAATTCTAATTAAAAAACGTTTACATTAATTTTTGCTTTTAAAATAGGGCGCCAAAAACCCCCTTTTAACTTGGGGATGGTAGATTAAAAATAGCCAAAACTATCGTTCTTTTAGCCATTTAAAAACAGGGGAATGTTCGAGGTGAATGGCTAATGTGTTTCTTAACCTATTACTAATCAAAAATCCTATATATCTTAAGAAATACGTACAGTCCGTAAAGTCTCTTTTTGCATTTAAACCTCAAAAACCTGAAATAAAATGTAATTACATTTTATTAAAAATATAAAAAGCATATCGAATTTTATCTCAAGTGTAGAGAACAAGCCCAAAACTTGAACCTTTAAATCTCAACTCAATTTCTCACTTTCACACTCTGGTTTTTAGGATGGCGAACCCGTCAGCACCAACGAGAAGAAGTCACATCGTGTCCAGTTCAAGGACGGTGCACTCTTCTTCTACCGGACGATGCAGGGCAAGAAGGAGCAGGACGGCGGCGAGTACTGGTGCGTGGCCAAGAACCGAGTGGGCCAGGCCGTTAGCCGTCATGCCTCGCTCCAGATAGCTGGTAAGTCCATGTTGCTCCACTCCACTCCAGTCCCAGTCCTCCAGTCCGTAGACTGGTCTGCCCACACGCGAGGCTTTGTTACTGACTATTTTGCCTTTTTTTTTTTGTTCGCCAGTTTTGCGCGACGATTTTCGCGTGGAGCCCAAAGACACGCGAGTGGCCAAAGGCGAGACGGCTCTGCTGGAGTGTGGGCCGCCCAAAGGCATTCCAGAGCCAACGCTCATTTGGATGAAGGTGGGTACCGAAACTAGTCTCACCCAAAATCAGTCAAAGTTTCGCCAGCTAAACCGCTTTTTTCCCCCACTAGGATGGCGTTCCCTTGGACGACCTGAAAGCCATGTCGTTTGGCGCCAGCTCGCGCGTGCGAATCGTGGACGGGGGCAACCTGCTGATCAGCAATGTGGAGCCCATTGACGAGGGCAACTACAAGTGCATTGCCCAGAATCTGGTGGGGACACGCGAATCCAGCTACGCCAAGCTAATTGTCCAGGTCAAGCCCTACTTTATGAAGGAACCCAAGGACCAGGTGATGCTCTATGGCCAGACAGCCACTTTCCACTGTTCCGTGGGCGGTGATCCGCCTCCGAAGGTGCTGTGGAAGAAGGAGGAGGGCAATATTCCAGTGTCCCGAGCTCGAATCCTACACGACGAGAAGAGTTTGGAGCTCTCGAATATCACGCCCAGCGATGAGGGCACCTACGTCTGCGAGGCTCACAATAATGTGGGACAGATCAGTGCCAGAGCTTCTCTCACAGTTCATGGTAAGTTTAGCTTTATTACTGCTTTAGTTAGAACCTTCTAATCCATGGTTTTCAATCCCTTAGCTCCCCCCAACTTCACCAAGCGACCCAGCAACAGGAAAGTGGGACTGAATGGCGTTGTCCAGCTGCCTTGCATGGCAGCCGGAAATCCACCGCCTTCGGTTTTCTGGACCAAGGAAGGTGTATCCACACTTATGTTCCCCAATAGCTCCCACGGCAGGCAGCATGTGGCAGCAGATGGAACCCTACAGATCACAGATGTACGGCAGGAGGACGAGGGCTTTTATGTCTGCTCTGCGTTCAGTGTGGTTGATTCCTCCACTGTAAGGGTATTCCTGCAGGTCAGCTCGGTGGACGAGCGACCGCCGCCCATTATTCAAATTGGACCTGCCAATCAGACACTGCCCAAGGGATCGGTGGCCACGCTGCCCTGCCGAGCCACTGGGAATCCCAGTCCCCGCATCAAGTGGTTCCAAAATGGACTTGCCGTGCAAACGGGCAATCGTCACAGTGTCATCCAAGGCAGCTCCTTGCGGATTGATGGTAAGATGGTGCTTGTTTTTTGTGGATTTTGTATTTATATATATTTTTTACAGATCTCCAAGTTAGTGATTCTGGGTCCTACACCTGCACAGCTTCCTCGGAACGTGGAGAGACTTCTTGGGTGGCCACCTTAACGGTTGGTTTTTATATTATTTTCGTTGATTTAAAAGGTTTTATACCCCAATTACCTTCTTTTTTTAGGTGGACAAATCCGGCTCAAATACCCTGCACCGTGTCGCTGATCCTAGCACATATCCTGCTCCGCCGGGGACACCCAAAGTCCTGAATGTCACTCGCTCTAGCATCAGCCTACGTTGGGCCAAAAGCCAAGAAAAGCCTGGCGCTGTGGGACCCATTATCGGGTAAGATTACGCGGCATACAATAAGTTTACACTTTAAATTTATTTTTGTTTACTTTAATCTCAGCTACACTGTGGAGTACTTCAGTCCGGATCTGCAAACTGGTTGGATTGTCGCCGCCCATCGTGTGGGCGACACTCAAGTCACTGTAAGATTAGCTACAAGTAGCTAAGGCTGAACTTTGATTAACTTGTATTATGCTTTGCTTTCAGATCTCTGATCTCAGCCCGGGCACTTCGTATGTCTTCCTTGTGAGAGCCGAGAATTCCCAGGGGGTATCTGTGCCCTCGGGCTTATCGAATGCCATTAAAACTATTGACGAGGACTTTGATGCAGCCTCGGCCAATGATTTGTCAGCCGCAAGAACTTTGCTGACTGGAAAGGTGAGCTTAACCCCTTACATTACTTAAAGTAAACCATATTAACTAAGCTTCTTTCTATCTCAACAGTCCGTGGAGTTGATAGATGCCTCGGCCATAAATGCCAGCGCTGTGCGACTGGATTGGATGTTGCATGTGAGCGCGGATGAGAAATATGTGGAGGTAAGACCCATTGATTTACTGATAAAAACACAAACTTATACCCTTACCTTCCAGGGCATTCGTATTCATTACAAGGATGTGAGTTCAGAGTCAGCCCAGTATCACTCGATCACTGTTTTGGATACCTCGGCCGAATCGTTTGTGGTGGGCAATCTCAAGAAGTACACAAAATACGAGTTCTTCCTCACGCCCTTCTTTGAGACCATCGAAGGACAGCCCAGCAACTCCAAGGTGGCGCTGACCTATGAAGATGGTGAGTTTTATTATAGAAAGAGGATTATTCCTTTATATTTAATATTTTATATCCCATTTTCAGTACCCTCCGCCCCGCCAGATAACATACAGATTGGTATGTACAACCAAACCGCTGGATGGGTGCGCTGGACAGCACCGCCCGCCCAGCATCACAATGGCAATCTGTATGGCTACAAGATCGAGGTCAGTGCCGGCAACACTATGAAGGTGCTGGCCAACATGACGTTGAATGCCACAACCACCTCGGTGCTCCTCAATAACCTGACCACCGGAGCCGTGTACAGTGTTCGCCTGAATTCCTTTACCAAGGCTGGTGATGGACCCTATTCCAAGCCGGTGAGTTAACACAAGAATTCGGATTAGTTCGACTTTAATTAACCTTCATTCCTTACTTAGATCTCACTCTATATGGACCCCACTCATCATGTGCATCCCCCTCGTGCCCACCCCAGTGGCACCCACGATGGTCGCCATGAGGGTCAGGATATGACCTATCACAGCAATGGAAACATACCCACCGGCAGCAGTAATCCCACCACGCACAAGAAAGCCACTGATTACCTCTCGGGCCCTTGGCTAATGGTGCTGGTGTGCATCTTACTTCTGGTCTTGGTCATTTCGGCGGCAATATCCATGGTTTACTTCAAGCGGAAGCATCAAATGACCAAGCAACTGGGTCACATGAGTGGTAAGTGTTGAAATTATATTTATGTTAATATATCTTATGGCTCTAATTTTCTATTTCCAGTGGTCAGCGACAACGAGATCACTGCCTTAAATCTCAACAGCAAGGAGAGCCTTTGGATTGACCATACCCGTGGCTGGAGAACCGCAGATACGGACAAGGATTCGGGACTGAGCGAATCGAAGCTACTTTCCCACGTTAACAGCAGCCAGTCGAACTACAACAACTCTGATGGCGGGACTGACTATGCTGAAGTGGATACCCGAAACCTAACCACATTTTACAACTGCCGCAAGGTGAGTTCAGGGGATAACCTCATTAAAATCAGTTGATTACATTATATATCCTTTCAGAGCCCTGATAATCCCACACCGTATGCCACCACCATGATCATTGGAACCTCTTCGAGTGAAACCTGCACTAAGGCCACTTCCCTGAGTGCCGACAAGGATTCAGGCACACATTCACCCTACTCGGACGCCTTTGCGGGCCAGCCACCGGTGGCTCCGGTTGTGAAATCCAACTATTTGCAGTATCCTCCAGAGCCCATCAACTGGTCAGAGTTCCTGCCGCCACCACCAGAACATCCACCGCCGTCTTCCACCTATGGGTATGCCCAAGGATCACCGGAATCATCGCGGAAGAGCTCCAAGAGCGCAGGCTCTGGCATTTCCACCAACCAAAGGTAAACATTTTACTTAAAAATATGTCTGATATTATAGTTTTTTATTTCTTTTTAAGTATAAGAATATGTTCCCATTGTTAACATCCCTTTTCACTTCTTCCAGCATCCTTAACGCCTCGATACACAGCAGCTCCTCGGGCGGCTTTTCCGCCTGGGGCGTCTCCCCGCAATATGCCGTTGCCTGTCCCCCGGAGAATGTGTATAGCAATCCACTGTCAGCTGTGGCTGGCGGCACACAGAATCGCTACCAGATTACGCCCACCAGCCAGCATCCGCCTCAGCTGCCGGCCTACTTTGCCACCACGACTCCGGGCGGTGGAATACCGCCGAATCACCTGCCATTTGCCACCCAGCGACATGCCACCAGTGAGTATCAGGCGGGATTGAATGCAGCACGATGTGCCCAGAATAGGGCCTGCAACAGCTGTGACGCCTTGGCCACGCCCTCGCCCATGCAGCCCCCACCGCCAGTTCCCGTTCCCGTGCCGGAGGGCTGGTATCAGCCAGTGCATCCCAACAGTCACCAGATGCACCCCACCAGCTCCAGTCACCAGATCTATCAGTGCTCCTCCGAGTGCTCTGATCACTCGAGGACCTCACACGGTCACAAGCGGCAGCAGCAGCTGGAGGAGCATGGGAGCAGCAGCAAGCGGAGTGGACACCACCGCCGCCAGCCGGCGGTGCAGCCGTGCTTGGAGAGCGAAAATGAGAACATGCTGGCGGAGTACGAGCAGCGTCACTACACCAGCGACTGTTGCAATAGTTCCCGCGAAGGCGACACCTGCTCCTGCAGCGAGGGATCCTGTCTGTACGCCGAGGCGGGGGAGCCGGCGCCACGTCAAATGACTGCAAAGAACACCTAAGGAGGTGGATTAGTCTTAAAGGTAGCATCTAGTCTAAACTCTTCATTCATATCGAACTAGAAACCAGTCGCGTAGTCAAAGTTTCTGTCACAACTAATGGATATGAGATCGAATACGTACGAACAAGGCCCTGGAATATCACCACAACATATTTTTCCAGGTCATCCCACTATTCTAAGTATTATAAACCGTTTTGATCAAAAAAGGATTCATAATGGAGACATGTGTTGTTGGGGAATCCAGGGTGCTGACCACCAAACACACTTGTCACAATCATGGGGGCATTGTGCAGCTTTAGCAATTACGAATTTTCCATTATCACATCATCATCATCATCTACCAGACACTCATTGACGGGCACAATGCTCCCCCATCATCCCATGTCCACCACAGAAATGTTCCGCCAGCGGAAACCTTTGTACTTAAGAGAGACGCGTGAGCTGTACGATATAGATATTGCTTCGAGAGATAGAGGGACGGTAATTACTAGATGACAGCAGGGATCTGGGTGTCCCAGCAGAACTTCATTAAAATACGTACTCAAAGGAACTTATAGAGAGAAGACAGGAGAAGGATAAACCAGATCAGGCCATAGCAAGTACACCACTTACGTATGTAGTTAGAACCAGCATGTTTTGGGGCTCTCGAATTGGTCCTAGTCATAGGCTTGATAGCGATACAATACCGATAACTGATTACGATATATAGTACTTGTATGCAAAAACAAAACTCTTTCATATCTACGATCACAATCGAGCGAGCACTTGTCTCCGTTCAGAGTCGAGATGCGGAGACGAGTGAAACGGCAGTTGCAATGTTTAATGGTTAGTGCTTTTCTATAAACAAGGAATAATATACTTCATTGACCCAGTGAATATATATATAGTATATATATTACAAAACTAAACTACACACACAACAACTACTTACATAGCATTTAGACGAGTTGGGGAGCCGGCTGCACTTGGGGCTGACATAACCGTTCCGTTGTCCCAGGCCCCAGTGCAGATCTTTCTCCATCATGACACACACAATGTTTTCTACAATCTTGCATTTTGAAAAAAGTCTAAAATGTACCTGTGATATAACCCCCATTTATACATTATAGTATTTTAATAATTTTTTATGTATTTATGGTTTCTTGATTTTGAGTAGCGTCAAGTCAAGTCGAGTTTTTCGTTCATTCTGTTTCGAACAACGAGGAATGTTTGTTGTTGGGAAACCGCCACGCAGACAGAGAAGCGAATATAGCATAATTTAGAACTTAGGCACGTAACACATTAGAAATGCAAAATGAATATATCATCAAATCGAATCGAATCGAAGCGAGGCAAGGGAGACACTTCGCTGCAAGGCACTTTTCTCCCAAAAGACCCCGGATCGTGAGCTGACTCCGGGACAGGAGGTGCTTTCAGAGTCAACGAATCGTTTAAAATAATACTAAATACACGCATATGCATTACATTACCTATATAGAGATCATATAGCACCTAGAACCGCGCATGTATCAAATCAAATCAAAATATGCTTTAGCATACCACTCACACACATCCACTTCCTTGCTAGCCACATGTACATATATATATATTATATATATATAGAAATACATACTCCTAATCCTAGTATCGACGAATCCAACTTGCTTGAGTTGAACTGCCCTTCCGTAGCCATATATAGTGCATATATAGAGAGACGAAGCATAGTTGGGTCTGGGTTTTAATAATAATTAGCAACTAGTTTCTAGAGTTGTGTAACGGGAGTATTTTAAAGTCATAGCGTAAACGAATTTTAAGAACGAACCGAAAACCGAAAACAGAAAACCTAAAAACCTTAAACCTAAAAATCGCAAGCGGACATTTAATTTTTAGTGCGTTATGCCATAAACGAACTTTTTCAAAATGCAAAACATAACTGACATCTTACTTACGATATATAAAAACTATATCTAGATATATACATATAGCATTTAAAATTACATAAACAATAAAGGAACATTTTACATATATGTGGATAAATCAAGTGGCCGTTTGACTTGGATTCATTTTCCTTAATTTAAGGGTTTCTCTGGAATATAATGGCTTTCTTTTTCCAGTTGCAGGATCTCTTAAGTTCTTTCAGTTAAAACAATTCGTTTGGGTATATCAAGGATCTTGGTTCTTTGATCTTAAGTATTTGAGTAACCTACTTGCACTTCCTGGTAATACTTCATCCGAATTCCTTTCCTGTTACGCTCCTCGATCGCCTTGCGGATATCTACACACTTCGCCAGAAATCTCCTTGAGTTGCAGCGGAACTTTGCACTTGAGACAACCCTTGAGATTGTTCCATGACCTCTCAATCCGGTTTCAGCTTACAGCAAGAGCGGTCTGCTGATCATGTGAGTGGAGTGTGGAAGTGGCGGTCTTTCCGAGAGCTGGACAAGTGTTAATTCCCAACGGGACACTCGGGATTCTCTAGCGTTCCTTTTTTTTTCCTGAAAAGAATTTCACTTGAATGTGGAGGACACGCCCAAGGATAGGTATCTAGAATCTATTGTTCTTTCTGCGTTTTGGGGATTCGAAAGATTGTGTGAAGATTGGTTTTAGTAAGTATTTGTCTTAGAAGTGTAAAATCTAAGAAGGGAGTATCATATCTGAGATCACATTACTTTATTGAATACGTTACTTAATTTATAGATTGATACAAAGACTATTTGGTTCTGCAATCCTTGAATTCTTGAATATTTAAGTTTTATTATTTTAATTAAAACATTAAAATTGCCTTGTCTTAATTTTCACTTATAGTTTAGGGGGCAACTTTTCCGATCACAAATCACATACATTTGGTGGGTGATCAGATTCCCATCAGAGGCAAATTATGTGATGTTCTGTAACAAATCTGTCACAGCTTGACGCCGTTCTGATGCCGGTGTCCAGAATACCACCACCTCTAACTCCTCTAGTCTCCTCTGGCTCGGCTCACACCCTTTCGGTTGAGCTGGGTGAAATGCGGGCAGACCACAAATTGGTCAGAGATGGCGATAGCATCAATTGAACGACTTGATGGCGGCGCCGTTTGTATTGTTCCAGTCCCTCCCGCAGCACTTGGATGGCACACACTCTTCCCACTGCCTCAATCTGGATCTGAATCTGATGGATGGATGGCAAGTTGAAGCATGATGACATTCCATGCCCGGATAGATCTTGATCCTTGGCTTATTATTTAAGAATACTTAAAAATGGCTTTTATCCAAGTTCTTTTAGTTAATCCCTTTAAACTAACCCTAAGTTCCATCCTCCTCTAAGCCCTAAGTAATTTAATCGCCTTACAAGTCGTAAGATACATTCTAACCCAACTATGCGTGCCTTGAGAGCATGCAAAATCACATGGCCAGCGATTTAACAACCCAATCATCTTAATTTATTCAACATCATTTGGCTTAAGTCGGATGACAGCAGTAAAACCACCTCCTTTGATCTTGCCTTGGCTGCAATAAAGTTCTCAAGCTCCGCTTAATCGATAAGGCTCGAGGGGGCAATGAAGTTAGCAGAGACATCAATTGGCAGATGTGCCCATTTGCAGATATGAATATGCAGATGTGGCCGCGTCCGTGTATCTTGTATCTGGTATCTGCAGATAAGACAAGTAGCTGAGCGGATTGCTGGGCCTTCCCTGGCCCAAAACCGCGACATGGCTGCGTGGGCTTGGTTCCCGCGTTCCCTCATTGCCTCCGCTGCTCACGGTGATTGCATTTGCCCCGCTTGCATTGCGTCTGCGCGTGTTGCACCTTTTCCGCTGGCTTCTACCTTCTGCGAGAATCTCCTACCTGCGGCAGCTTTAATGATCGTGATCATAGTACGCAATGCGCAAAAAAATGGAAAAGAGGAAAGGCGAGCAGGGGGAAGATGACGAGGGAGAGGCAGCCGAAAACCAATCGATTATTATATGCGCCGCACTATATTTCAGAGATGCAGACGGACGACGCATGGGTATCCGAGTATCCGAGGCAGCGGCAGCAGCAGAGTTCCAGCGAAGAGATTATTTTTATTTTCGTTGGCCGCCTTGACACGTCCGAAAGACTGATAGAGGGAGAGATTGGCCCTTTTTGGCCAAACCAGTTTGACAGGTAGAAGAAGCATATGAGAGGATAGGATGACGATGAGGATGTGGAAAGAGGACGGGGAGAAGGGACAGGACCGAACTGGAGGAGGGTTGGAGGGACGCACGCCTTGCCCTTCTGCCCGCCAGGATAATGACTGTACGACTGCGAGGGTCCTCGGCAGGAGACCTAAGCCTAAAAAATCAACGGAGGTTCGTTTCCCTGGCACTGAGAAAATAATTCTGAAGCTAAAATTCTCTGTTTAAGTGATTTTAAAATAGGGTTTACATTTTTAAATGAAACACAATTAAATCATTTCCAAGATATTTAATTGTATCTTGTAGATTTCTGTAAAATCATATGTATTTGTTTTGTAAAAACATAAATTGAATTGCATAAGTCCTTCGACTTACATTTTATATGCCCATATGATTGTTTTAAAATGAAGGGTTTTGTTTAATAATATTTTACTGTATATTACAATAATAATTATTGGGTTTTTTTTAGGTTTATTAATAATCAAAAATCACATATCTTACGAAAAGAAATGTATTATATAATATATTTTTATAATCAGACTAATAAATTTAAGGTTAATAAATTATGGGTGTTGTAGGCATAACTCTTGTCTGCCTTTTTTATAGAAATATTTAAATTAAACAAATTTATTTATTTATTAAAGATTTATCTTGCCAACGTTACAAGTACAAATATATTTAATAAATGTACTTACTAAGTGGCATGATTATTTTTTGCTTATTTTTGAAGTTTGCAGTAAGACCAGAAAGAAAGTTAGCAATTAAATCAGGGCCGTGTTATTAAAGGTTAACGAGCAAGCCAATTGATTTTTAAAATTTAAAAAAAATATATAAAATAAAGTTTTGTTATATTAATTTTTTTAATTATTTTAGTATGTAATCCCTAGTCATATTAAAAAAAATTTAATTTTTTTTTGGGAAAGTTGGCCATTTTGATTCGATTTATTTGATTATATGATTTATAGGATGGGAAATATCTCCCACTGACTCAAAGTTTAATACACTGAAAGAGTATAAAAACTGTGCTTAAAATGATGCAAAATTGAGCTAGTTTTACAAAAAGAGTATTCTAATTTTCCTCCAGACACTTTTGTTCTTTGTGAATAATTTTCCAGGATGCTGATGTATGTTTGAGGGTGCGGGTGTGAGCGTTTCGGGGTCAGGTAGCGACACAGATTTTCCCAGCTCGCAGGCCCCTTTCCCGACTTTGAATCCCGATCCTGGTCCCTCTTTTCTTTTCCTTTCCTTTCCTTTATTCTATTTTATTTGATATTTTTTTAGAAGGCAACCAAGACGGCGGCGTTTTCCTTTTTTTTGTTAGGGGGCGACTTTGCTGCAACAGTGTGAGTGAGAGGCGAGAGATTCGCTTTCCTAGTATCAATAACAATGCAAGCACCGCTATTGTTGTTGCCATCCGTTGTTGCACTCGGATTTGTGCATCCCAAGCTGAGTTTCTTTGTGTGTGTGTGCGGCAACGTACTTTTTTCTCTTTTTTGGAGTTATCGTTAATATTTTCCTGGAAACCGGGATTGTGTTGTTGTTGCTGCGTTCGCAGGTAGCGAGCACCGATCGCACACACACACACTGGCTCAGACAGAACGCACACCGATGCGAAAGATAGAGAGGGAAGACAGGTACCTGCTCGACTTCGGAATGCAGCAGCAGCCGCAGCAGCAACAACAAATGCGTCGGAGTTTGGCATTGAGCAAAAGAATAACCTGAAACCACGGAGCGAGCTGGGGCCCAAAACCAAGCACAGCAAGATAAATCCAAGCCAGGTCTAGCACTCAGAGTTAGTCGCTTCTCTAGATACTTTTCTCTCTTCGTCAATCTAACAGTCAGTCTGGCATTCTCTTGCTCTCTTCACCAGTGATGGTCAGAAATAACTTAATATTTTACAAGCAACAATAAATTAAATAAAAAAAAATTATTTTGTTTTAAAAATTGTAATAATAAATATACTTAACTAACTTAGATTAAATTTTCTTCGTAAAATAGTTCCGAAATATATTGTTAGGCCGCTATAATGTGAATCCGAAAAATGCAATCTTGACGAAAATTAAAATTTTTTTAGCTTAAAATATATTACGTATTTCAAAGATATATTTCTTTTAATTTTTCGATTGGTTCACACAAATTTCCCATATATTTTCATATAGGTTTTTCCACCCCCGCCTAAAATCTAGCCATTAACAAGCCAAACCTGGCTAGAAGTCGCCGTCAAGTCAGAGCCCCCAGAGAGGGAGAGAACAGTTTCGAGAGAAAGTTATTGCTACCTGCTCTGCACCACGGGCAACCTTACCGCTGAATACGTGCTGTCCTGCTTCCACAGATAACACTCGCTCTCCCGCTCTCACAGCAGTGCTGCGTCAATCCGAGAGAGCTGCCGCTGGTCGCAGGCTATAAGCAACGTTACTTGGCGTTCCGAGCTAAGTATCTTTTCATCTTTCGGATCGCGCGCATCGCTCCGCATCAGTCTCTGCCGCAAAAAGAGACTTGGACTCACTAACTCAGATTAACTCACAAGCCAAACCGAAGTTAGTGCAGCGCGAGTGAATCACAGTGAACCAACTACTAACTAGTCTTTGACCACGCGTAAACACGGAAAATGCAGCTTATATAGATAATAGCAAAGGAATAACTAAGCAAAGCAGCCAAGCGAACAGAGAAGTGCTAGAAACTAGAGGAGGACATGGCCACCAATACGGAATTGCTGCCCTTCCATCACCAGACGACGCTAGCCGTGCTGAACAACCTAAACAACAACCACTGCGGCGGCTCTAACAGCAATGGAGGCAACGGAGGAGCGGCCACCTCGGCGGGAGGCGGCGCCTCTGTGGGAGGAGCAGGAGCGCCGAGCTGGGCGGCCATTGACGAACTTTACCAACAGACTGAACTGCCGGTATTGACGCGAGCGGGTGCAACCGGCACCACGCATCACCACCTGCTGCGCTTTACGCCCTATGCCCTGCACCACCGCCCGCCGCCACACCATCATCACCAGCTCCAAACCCTTCCGCCGGCCTTGTACCTCCAGCACGCAGCTGCAGCGGCGGCGGCGGCAGCAGCAGCGGCCGCCCACGCGCAGCACCACCATCATCATCACCACCACCTACCGCACAGACCCGCCTCGCCGGAGAGTCCACCTCCGGCGGAGGGTACACACATCAGCAACCTCTTCCCGGAGCTGCTCGAGCAGATCTTTGAGCACCTGCCCGTGAGGGATTTGGGTCGTGCGGCCCAGGTCTGCACCGCCTGGCGGGATGCTGCCTACGCCAAGAGCGTTTGGAAAGGTGTGGAGGCCAAGTTGCATCTGAAGCGTTCCAGCCCGAGTCTATTCAACTGTTTGGTAAAGCGAGGCATCAAGAAGGTGCAGATCCTATCGTTGCGCCGTTCCCTCAAGGACCTGGTGCTAGGCGTTCCCGCTTTGACCTCCCTCAACCTCAGTGGCTGCTTCAACGTGGCGGACATGAACCTGGGCCACGCCTTCAGTGTAGATCTGCCCAACCTGAAGACCCTGGATCTCTCCCTGTGCAAGCAAATCACGGACACCAGTCTTGGACGGATTGCGCAGCATTTAAGGAACCTAGAAACGCTGGAGCTGGGCGGCTGCTGTAACATCACCAACACCGGTCTGCTGCTCATCGCGTGGGGCCTAAAGAAGCTCAAGCATTTGAACCTGCGATCCTGCTGGCACATAAGTGACCAGGGCATTGGTCACCTAGCGGGCTTCTCCCGGGAAACGGCGGAGGGCAACCTGCAGCTGGAATACCTTGGATTGCAGGACTGCCAAAGGTTGAGCGACGAAGCGTTGGGACATATCGCCCAGGGTCTGACCTCGCTCAAGTCCATAAACCTGAGCTTCTGCGTCTCGGTGACGGACAGCGGGCTGAAACATCTGGCCCGGATGCCCAAGCTGGAGCAGCTCAACCTGCGCTCCTGCGACAACATCTCCGATATTGGAATGGCTTACCTCACGGAGGGCGGCAGCGGGATTAACTCTCTGGACGTTAGCTTCTGCGACAAGATCAGCGATCAGGCGCTCACCCACATCGCCCAAGGACTTTATCGGCTGAGATCTCTCTCACTGAATCAGTGCCAGATCACAGATCAGGGCATGCTGAAGATTGCCAAGGCTCTGCACGAGCTGGAGAACCTGAACATTGGCCAGTGCAGCCGGATCACGGACAAGGGACTGCAAACACTCGCCGAGGACCTAACGAACCTCAAGACCATCGATCTCTACGGCTGCACGCAGCTGAGTTCCAAGGGCATCGACATCATCATGAAGCTGCCCAAGCTGCAGAAGCTCAATCTGGGCCTCTGGCTGGTGAGATGATGTGTCCACCACGACTGCAACGCCTGTGCTGAGGAGGAGGCGGCGGCGGCACGCAGCACTAATAATTCCCAACCTTAGATTCCGACATCGGGACGGAACGGAAGGGGACGGGACGGGGCGAAGTCGGTCTGAGCAGACAAGATACACTGAAAACTCATAGCTTTCGTTTGCCATACCAAACGCTGTACTACATTTTTTCATACGAACAGAGTAGAAACAGGCGGAGAAGCTGAAAACAACGCGGCAACAACAAAAAGCAAACAATGAAACACACACAAGGCGGAGGAGAGTGGGGGACAGCGACAGAAAGAGAGAGCGGGATAGAGACAGACGGCGTCAGACGGAGAGGGATGCCATTCTGGCTTGTTTTACGTTAAACTTTGGTTTCCTTTAAAACAGGGCGGAATATAAGGATATATTTAAAGAAGAGCAAAGCTGAGGTCCTTATAGTTTATTTTTATTACCTGAAATTCTTTGTTTTCTAATGCCAATTTTTGACAAAAACAGAATCTCTGATTGAGATGATTAGAAATCATGGTTATCCTTGTCCAGAAATCATATAGTAAAATTCCTTGCTAACCTTCTCTGCTGAAAGAGTAATACAATTTCCACCTAAAAAGTCTAAATTTCTTTTAGATCCCCATCATGTAGTATACAAGCCCGCTAGATGTAGCTTTTTCCCGCTGAAGGCCAGGCAACACTGTTCGTGGAGCTTGCTGCGCTGCGTTACGTTGTGTTGTTGTGTGTGCCGCAGGTTCCTAAAGGGGGGTAAGTGTAGGCCAGAGCGAGAGGGGCGACAGCCGCTGGCGTCGGCTTACACGCACGCAGCAGCGATAAAAAATAACGAAAAACGAGAGAGAAAAAGAAACAGCAAGCAGCAGCAACAACAACTGCAGCGATGGCCGACAGCAACAAAGTGCATGGCGATGGAGACGCGCGATAAGCAGCAGGAGGGAGCGAGAGGGAGCTAGGACTGCGAGTAGAGTGGGCAGCGCATTTATATACACATATGAGCGTATGTGTGTGTGTGCAATGCAGGCCGCAGTTAAGCAGATGCAAATAAATTTAAATAGTTTATTTTAATTCACGCTTCGGCTACAAAAGCCAGCGTCCTCCATTGCCACAGCAACAACAACTACAGCAGCAGCAGAAACAATAAAACAAAGAGCGGGCGACGAAGGCAGTATGGGGAGTGGTGGTGGGGAATTAAAGCTCTTTTGGAGACTTGACTCTCCGCTCTTGTGTTGCCTTTGTTGCTCTTGTCTCTCCTCTCCGTCGCATTTTTCTTGCTCCCTTTTTCGATTGTTTGTATCTTTTTGTTATTGTCTTTCTCGACGGCTTCTCCGCGTCTCTCGTTCGTTGCGAATTTGTTTAGTACAGCGTCGTTAGTTATGCCGTTTAATTTAGTTGATTAAAACGTAAACAAAAAGTAAAGGAATTTAAGCAACAAAATGTTAATAGTAGATGCGTAAATGTAATTCTTAGTTCTTAAACATTTGTCAAGCCACAATTAGTCAAATAACGAAAAACGAGGGGAGATAACAACCATATTAACACAAGTTATAAAAAAAAAAAACAAAAACATACAAAACAACCTTGTTTAATAGCAAAAAAACTCAACTACACATAAACACACACGACATACACCCACATACAAACGTTAAAGAAAATTCTGTAAATTTTTTATTGTTTAATTTATAAGTAAGCGAAAAAAGCAAAACAAAAAAGCAAGTGGGAAAAAGCGAGAAGATAACGATTGAAAAGAATATGCGAATTAATTCTTTTTTCTATTGTGATATAAAATGTATTGTATAAAAAAGAGGAAACATAAGCAAACAAAAAATTAACGCTAAAACAACAATTACGTAATTTTATTTAAGCAGCGACGAGACGAGGCGAGATAAAAATAAAACAAAACAAAAAACATAAAACAAAGCAAACAAAAAGCGAAAAAAAGAATAAATTAAATTAATTAAATTAAAATTAAATAAATATGTACAATGTTATGTTAAGTCCGGTTTCCACCACCTCTCTGTTTTTGGATTAGTTAAATGATCACACGATTCGATGAACTTTTGTTGAAAACTGCAATATACTGAATGCCTTAATTCTTTTGCAAAACTATCTATATTATTATTAACTATGTTGATTCTGCGAGAACCCTTTGAGTTTCGATTTCCAAGTTTTCCCCTAGATCTAAGTTTTTTTTCGGTCGATTGATATTTCTGTTTTAGGAGGCGAAAATCTCCCTCCCACCCACTAAAAATTCGAAAGATGATGGCGACGTGAAAGGAAAAGAAAATAAATTAAATATGTATAAAAATCCAACAACAAATGCCTTTACTTTTATTGATTGAATAAAGGGAGAGTCTTATGCTGTGTTTATCTTGCCAAAGAAATGGGTAAATATTCAATGCACACAGAGAAAATAGGGAACTAAAAAAATGAAAAATATAAAAGCAATTTAAAGAATTTTTTAGAAGAGCTAAGATATTATAAAAGGTTTTAATAAAGGTAAGGTGATGCAAAAGACTTGAAAAAAAAAATTAAGGATGTTGATCACGGTTTCTAAATACTTACTTGGGAATTATAAGCTTTGTAAGGGTATATTTACAGTTTATCCTACAAATTTTATTAAATTCCTTTTATTCCTGCTAGCTTTTATTTTCCTTTAATTTTTTACAAGTATTTAAAGGTATTTTAGGCATGGATAGGACAAGACGAATTATGTACATACTTAAATCATCAAGAATAAAAAATTATCACCATAGATTCTTTTTGCTCTTTCAAACTTTTAAACTGCAAAATTAGAAGGCAATATTTTTGCCAAGTGTTTAAAATGTATTTTATTCAGACATGCATGGAATGTGCGAAAGTGTGGGTGCTTCTGCATTTTGTAATGAACAAAGGGCCCCTTGCACTAATGCAATTGCAATGAAATGTGCAGCCAGCCAGAGATGCAGATGCCGATGCCGATATATATGTTTATATATATATATGTATATGTATATATAGCATAGCAGATATGTGCGTATATGGCATATGCGGTTATGCAACGCACACACGCACTGCTATGTACTGCAATTATTTATATTGCCTGCATTATGTATAAGCATCGATGCATTTACAAACACATGCAGGCGACCATGTACTGCCAGCCTCATATCCCTGTGTACACATAACGGTTTTACTTGCTTGCTAACTGCTTAAATTTGCATTAAATGTGCGTATGCGTCAAGTGCGTGTATGTGTCTGATTATGTACACAAAAGCCCAGCTATGTGTGTGTGTGTGTGGTGTATGGAAACCACCCAATTGGAAATTTTGCATTTATTCAATGGTCAGGACCCCCAAATTTAAAGCTTTAAACAGCACAGGAAGAACTCAGTCCAAGATTCAGGCATTATTGAATTGAAAGGATCTCCAAGAGAGATTTACATCCTTTGGGGGAAGCCCAGAGACCTAGGCTAGTTTTATATTTTATGGCAATGGAAGTTTAAGGATTATATAATGCTAAAATTTGAAATATATTTGTAGTCTTATAAAGGTTATATTTTAAGATTCTTAAGTAACGCAAGTGATGTGTTATCTTAAAGATCTAGTATAAATCTAAAGCCTATAACTAACTATGAAATGCTTAAGGTTCACATAAATTCTTCGATTTACAATAAATACATTTTACTAAATTTAGACTGGTCTCAGTTAGAATATTAGCTAGTTTCTGCCTTGCATTTTAAGGTAACAAACAAATAATATCTCTTCACAATGTTTTCAATTTAGAATCAGAAAGATACGACCATGCCTAGATCGACTCGGCTGTTGTTGTTGTTTACAGCTTATAGGGTTGGAAATCACTTATTCACTGCCTTGCAGTCTTCTAACTAATAATATAATACCCTTCAAGGGTATAATAACTTAGTTATTCTATATTATAAACTAAGCAAAAGTACTTTTTTAAGATGGAAAACTTTAGTTGTTAATTCCAAGTTGGGTATTTCTAGTGCTATAACCTGGACCCGAAGCTGGAACTGGCGGTGCCGTTTAAGTTAGTTTTTTACTTAAAATTCAAGTCACAAAACCTGACTCAAGCACCGCCGGCCGCCCCTTGGTTCCCCCAGTTGCGAGACCTGAATCGGTGTGGTCCCAGTTTCTGTTTCTGTTTCTATTTCTGTTTCTGTTTGTGCCTCAGCTGCGACTGCGACTGCTAGTGCGACTGCGACTGGAACTGGGAGCGCGGTCGTGTGCCGGGCAAAATGTTGTTTAGCCAACATTTGCATTCTATGAATTTTGAATTTTCTGAAACGCAGCCGTAAGATATCGTCGGTCGAGTCACGACAACAACAGCTACGGGAACAACGATGGGGTCCCGATTCCCAGTTGCCAGCACAGTTCCACGTTTCTGGGGGTCCATGGGGCTGATGTCAGAGCTCCCGAGCTCCCAAGCTACCAGCTTCAGAGCCCAGACCTCTAGAGTTTCCATTGCCTATTGCTTATCTTATCAATGCGTCGACGTTGGCAAACAAACGGAGTCACCCCCCCCAATGGGCCAATACCACCCACCGAACGGGCCTTTTGACTTATCGGTCACAGCGGGTGGAGTGTGTGGAGATTGCAGTACAGAGTGTGGAATGGACTCCGGGGGTAGGAATCCACTGGAGTGGTATCGCATGCAGGGGAGCGCTGCAATTGCAGTTGCGTCGTGCGGTGGGAGCAGCTGCAATTACTGCACGGGGAAAAATATAACTTTTTGTATAGAAATAGAAATTATAAACATGTTATTTACAAATATTTTTATTGTTTAAAGGTAAACTAAATATAAATAAATAAGCATGTAGGTTACAGTTTTGCTTGAAAATAAATAAAGGCTTTTTCATCAGGTTGAAATTAACCACCAAGAACTTGGCCCGATTATTGATTTTATACTATTTTAGTTTTATTCTTAGAGTCTATAACAAAACTTAATGAAATTAAAGCTTTTTCAAGTTATTTTATTATTTAAAAGTAGGGATGTGTTGTAATTAAATTTTGTAATATCTTCGTTGGGGGAGCTCAGCTGTCACATGCCATTTATAGCTAGCATTTGCATTTCGGTCAACTTTTTTTTAAGAACGCAAAGACAAGGCTGATTTAGAGTTTAAAATATTACGATTTTAAACTTTAAAGGTATCACTTTTTATTTTAAAATTAAAATACATCTAAAATTCTATAAATTGTTCTTCATAATTCATTAACAAATCTCACCAAATATATATTTTTTAAGACACCCAAAAACCAGCAACAAAAATCGAAAGAGCTCACCAAAAACTGTGTTATAGATTTTTTATTATCAAGGAAACCTGTGTTATTTTTTGCCATGTCTGCGGCCTTCTTGTGGGGGTCTCATTAGCATGGCCGTGGCAGTGAAAGTCGTCGAGGGGGGATCCGTGTCCGGATCCTGGGAGCTGGGAGCTGTGCGCTGGGTGCCATGTCCCGAGTCTAACTCCCATTTATCAGCATTTTCCACACACTCGCCATGAGACGAATTTCAAAATCGATTCGATGTTGCTGTTGCTGCTGCTGCTGCTGTGTTGCTTGGCCGTAATGTCGCACAGGGAGTTTTGGGCACGGAGTTTGAGTTTGCGACTCGACGGCAGTCTGGCATCCAAATGTGTTCCTTCCACACACACATACATATATCCAAGCACACACACAGGGACTCGCAGTAACAGCGAAGCAAGGAAACTCGAAGGGAGAGCCAGGGCCAGGGCCAGTGCCAGGGCCAGAGCCAGAGCCGGCGAGCAACCCTTCGCACGCTGCGATTCGTTCGGTCTAGCGCTTTGAATTTGAACCACCGTTTTTTCAAAGGACTAACTTCAAATGCCGAAAATAAATGCCCCCCGCTCCGCCGGCCACGCTGCCTTAGCAGCCTTCGCTCCCTCTGCCTCTGCGCCAAAGGGAAATGCATTCTACGTACATAAAAAAATAGAAGGAACGAAGAAATTTTAATCCACAACGGACCCGTCCCCGTATGTGTGTCCCATGGATACCCTTGTGCTGTTGTTGTTGCTCTGGCTGTGTGCGTGCCAGGGATACACATTTCGTGAATGCCGCCCAAGGTGACCAAGGAATGGCTAAAGGATATTCGAGGCACCACCATTGGTAGCACCACTGAAACAGCCCTAGCACCACCACCATCTGCAATCGCGGCAAGGCTATCACGGCAGATACAACAGACACAGATACAGATACATCTACCTGCCTCGCTGAAAGACGGATGCTGCATGCTGGGGATCGGAATGTGGAAACAGGTGTCCTTTAAGCGAGAGCAGGAAGCGTTCGGTGACTAATCTGGGCAGGCCCCGAGAGCTGGATTGGGAGAGTTTTCCTGGGAAATATCAGAAAAGTGATTAAGCTGGGCTAAAAGTATGCCAAAATCTTAAGAGAATGGATATGGTTATTCTTTGAAATTCAATATGTTAGGTTTACTGACTTACTTTTGCGTAATTAACCTCAATTTGTAGACTTTTAGAAATTTATTATAAATTATACAAGCTTAAAGATAAGGTAATAATACAAAGTTAAAGTAGTCAAATACTTAATTTGTTACAACTTTTTTAAAATTAATTTTTCACTACAGAACTTTTCCCTATAGGGAAATCCATTTGTTCCTTCTATGCCTAACATGAAAAGGAAAATCAGTGAAGATATCGCCGGGCAAATGGAATGTGGGCAAAACAGCAGCGTCTGAAACAACAAAAACAACCTGAGCGAATGTGAAACAAGCGCTGAGATACAGATACAAAACACTTATTTTTAATTTCGATGAATCACCATCGGTTTGGTTCAGTTCGCTTTGGGTTCGGTTTTGGTTTTCGGTATGGTTTGGTTTTGGTTTTGGTTTTGGCTTTGGCTGAAATGAAATTCAGCGACGTCGCCGATGACTGCATGCCTCGGAAGACCGGGGAGACAGAAGACAGGGCACCGAAGACGGGAGAACGGAGAATTGGAGAACGAAGAACGCCGAGCAGGGGACAAAGGCGCACACAGAGCGACGCGGGCAAAACAAACTGAAAGAATGCACAAAGAGCAGACGACGATCGGGGCTGGCAACGAATCGAAACGAAACGTAACGAAAAACGTTAAAAAAAATAAGTTGGGGGAACATATCCCCAGTTTGGGTCCCCAAGCCCCCTACCCCCACCTCAACCTGAAATTCCAGAGGCCCTATGGAAAGATAAGAGGTTATCGTAGCCCTCGCACGTCTGTAGGTACGGGTTCAGCCTCCTCGCCCGCTGGAAATTCAACACGCTTTTAGTTTGCCGGGGTGAACCCTCCTCGCTCGTTGCCCCCTTTCTTTTTTTGCCACATCACGAGGTCTTGACATGTGCCGCCGAGGAGTAGAATTTGGCCTGGTTCTGCAGAGAAGACGAAGGTATTCCAAAAGGATAGGATATTCCAATAGGATCTCCGCTTCTTAGAGGGAGTTTACACTGAGGAAAAGGAAGACATTTAAAGGAATTATCTCTAGATTCAAATTCCGGAAAATCATCATTATATATTTTTTAGAAATATTTGACTTTGTTTTTCGTTTAAACAATAAAGAAATTAATATTTATTATCTAATGGGAAGTAATTAAAAAATCGTATAACTAATTTAGCAATAAACTAAACAGCAGTAAGTAAGCCTTAACAATTACAGATGTAAAAACATTAAGTAATTGTTAGCTTGAGCTAAATGACCCTGATTTCGCTGAAGGTAACTGCATAAACAGGCACTTAAATCTTGAGATTGATCATAAATTTACGTATCTATTCTCAATTTTCAATTCTATATGTAGTATTCCCAACTCCTCTTTTCCCTGAGTGGCAACTTTTCAGCCAGGATGGCAGGCAGCAGGCAGTCGCTGGCAGCATCCTTTGTCCTTTCGCGCGAACAGAGCTGGGAATAGAGGAGCGGAAGTGCTTTGTCGCCATTGATGTGACAACGACTTCCGCCGTCTCAGCCTGTTGTGACCTGGGCAGCGCCCGGCTTTCGCCTGGACTTGGACTTGCTCGCAAATATTGATTATTCGAGATTGCGTGCCATATGGGCTATATAAGGCTTTATATACGGGTCTGAAAGGTGAGAAGAAGGCCGGGAGGAGGGGGACCAGTGGCTGACTTAACCCACAATGACAACGGCGCACATCAAAGGCTTCGTCAAAGTTCTCGTTCTCGCCAGTTGTTGTTGCTGTTGCTGCTGTCGTCATTTGCATTTTGGCGGGTTCCCAAACGAGAAGCGAGCGAAGGTCTCTCCAATTGATTGTGAGCCGCACAACCTGGGAAAGACCTTTGCATATGCATGTCAAGAGTTGTCCGGCAATTGCCATTGTTGTTGATGCATGTTGCTGGTGGTGCTGCTGCTGCTGCTGCTGGTGTTGCATGGTGCCTGTTGCTTGGCTTCGCTGGCAGCCGGGTTTCTGTGTCAGCCACCTGCTCGCCTGCCAGCCAGGTTGATCCGCCTTAGGATCTTTGCGACTCGTTTTAACCCCTTGCTCCCCAGCAGCTTACTACGCCTGCCCCAATCCTTAACCCGCTCCATGCCTCCATGCCTCCACGCTCCTGTTAATTGCAAAGGCTGGACGTTGCCACGCCCCGAAATGAATATTAAAATGTGTTGCAACAAATGCAAAAATGTGGAAAGCGCATAAATAAGTAAAAACTGTTGGCCACCGCAGCCAGGAGACAGGATAGCACTTCCCTTAAAACCGCAGAATAATCATCGGAAAGAGAGAAAAACTCTGCCCATGGTTTTGATCTTTTTTAGGGCATTTTTAGATACTCTTGATATCACAAATTTGTATATATTTTTGATTGGAATATGAGTAAATAATGTACATAATTTTACTTGGAAACCTAGACCAAGTTTTCCCTAATATGATTAGGTAATTAAGATAAATTTGGTATTTAACAAACTTGATAAAAGCATCTCATCTCGTTATCCTCTATCCACAGGCAATTGTAAAAGTATCTCTTCCATAAACAAGTTAAACAGCAGGTTAAGCGAACATTAATTGAGATTCAGAATGAAAGCACACACAGCCACCGGATGCATCCTGTGGCTGGCCAAGTTATAGGGTGTATTCGTGTTGCATAAAAATATATAGGCGGGCAAATCAAATGTAACCAAATCATTATCCACAGCCACACAAAAATTATGTGCGTGCAACAAAAATGCAATCGGAATCGGAATCGGAATTGCTGATGGCGATGCTGCACGTTGCTCCTACTGCTGCTGCTGCTGCATCAGCTTTTGATGGAGTTGCTGCTGTTGTACATGGCCGGAATATATTGTATATGCTTAATGATGGGCGGCGGGGCGTGTTGTGCGTGTGTTTTCCGGGGGAATGCAGGATTTTGGTGGACAGGAAACTTGATAAGTTGGCCTCTGTACAAAGGAAATGCATGAAATGTGCATGCAATGCATGGTGCGGCATGTGTCTGCATCTGCTATGCGTGTGTGCTGTGTGTGTGTAGATATAATGGCCATGTTTGATTATCTCACGCCTGCCCCACAAAGTAGGCAATGGTTATTTAAATGTGGTTTTTCAAATGGTTTTTAAGGGCAGAATTTAAGTTGTTTTTTTTTTAATTATGAAAAGAGATGAATTTAATATAATAATAAAAATATATTTTTAAGGAGTTTAAGTTGTTAACAAATTTAAATAAAACTTTTTAGTTACAAAAATGCTTTGAAAATATAATGTTTTCTGCGCTTATATGTAACTTTAAATACTTTGAATTATTTATTACTTTATATTCATTTTTATATTATTTTTCCCGATTTTTTTAACCCTTTTAGACCCTTTCAAAACCCCAACAACCGTTGTGTTTTCAAAACGTATTTCAAGCTCATTCAGCAACTGAGAGATACATTCAGCAGGCGCCCTCACAGATACTGCTCTCTTGCACACAAGCATGTAACCCCACACAACACTCTCTGTCTCTCTTGGGCAGCGCTCCCTCTCTCTTGCTGTCGCTCTCAGCTACCCACCACTTGGGTAGCGACAAGCGAAGTTGGTGGGGGGAAATAAGCCCCAGCAAGTATCTCGTTGGCTGCGCTCTGCGACGTCCACTCGAATTTCCTGCTACTTGGCGGGGCGATCTCCGCAAGCAAGTACGGAATTCGTTGCGAATGCCTGCTTGAGCTACATTTATACGGCGCATTTTGGTGGCGGACGCGCCATAAAGTAGCGGGTTCTTTTATCTGCCGCCTGCCTGTGTTGAATTTCATCGATTCGCAGATACTTTTCGGGGCGGCGCGCCATCAAGTATGGGGAAATGTCAAACGCTCGGCGCTGTGGCGGCGAACTTGCTACTTGCTGGCTGCCTCAAATGGGCGCTGCGCCCCCCGCTCCATGTTCCCGCTCGCCGTGCTCCCTTGGAGCCGTGGCTGTTGTTGTTGTTGCTGCTGTCGCTGTTGCCTTTGCCGTTGTAGTTGTAGCTGCTCTCTGTAGCTGTAGATGTATCCGCAGCTATATAGCTATAGCTATTGCTGGAGCTGTAGCCGTAGCTGGCCCAGCCTGGTGGCCGTCTTGCCTGGCCGCCTTGCTGCCTGGCTGCCTTGCTTTTCGTTGCCGTCGCCTTCCCTCCATTTTGCTCCAATCTGCCAGGGCTGCATTTGAGATATTCTATATAGAGTATAGGGGGACTCCATGGGAGTTACTTGGACTTGGATGCCTGGGGTATAGTGTGTCCATTGAAAGGTCCGAGAGTGGCAGAAGTTTCCATAGTTCGTCATGAAAGCGCTTATTGAGAGTACTTTGTATTTTCAGGAATTAAAAGAAAATATCTTTTAAATATCTATAGTTGAAGTATCTATATTGTATAATGGCAAAAATGGGATAAGTAACCATTGAAATTTTTCTTTAAGAACTAATTACTTATTTCTTAACCGATCACCAAGTCCTGGGTATCCCATAGTTGTTTCACTTGTCATTTATATTTTCCTCTGTAGTCTAGCTATTCCCGGAGGTATAGCGGGCCTTTCTTATCGGAGATCCGTCAGCTGTACAAATCGAAAAATATCATTTAATTTTTGGTGTTCACTGATAAAGCAGCACACTTGGCTATGATCACAGATAGGAGCTGCTCCGCCGCTTTCCGGATGACCCATTTTGGGGAGCTGAGCGATGGTCAAAGGTGTCCCAAAATAGTGCAGCTTATGATGGATCGAATTGGACGTCCTGTTGGAAAATCAATCGTATAATGAAAACTATGCAAAAAGTGGAATACATAGGGTATATAAAATTGAAAGACTAACTACATTTGAGAAAGTTTATACAGTTATTATGAGGGTTTTAACATATTTTAAAAATTTTAAATAATATACTTCTGAGAGGAAATACCTTTAATAAATAATTAACTAATTAAACAAAGCTATTCCGGGAACTTCTCTGTTATATTCCGTGGGTTCCCCGCTTGATAATTTTAGATTTCGTTCCATAAGTACGGCCCCCCTCGAAGTTGGTTCAGCTGGTGTTCTTGTGGGGGACCTTGGCGGGTGTCAATGTTAGTCCAATATTTGCTCGGATATTGGATATATCTACAAGCATATATAAATATATAAATGTTCAAGAACTGCTGCAGCCCTGGAATATCTTTTTTGCTGGCTGTTTGTGCTGTGCTGTCGCCTGGCAAGTATTTTTCTTTCTTGGACTTGGACACATAGCGTTCGTCCGTGAATTTTCTTCCCCGTCAGCAGCTGCAAATACAGGGTGCCCCACCGATCGTGGACGACCCCCGCTCGGTCTCCATATAGGCCCCCCGTTTGCGCCGTGAAGCAGCAGCCACAGCAGCAGACGAACTTCGCCCCAAGGCTGCGTCTCCGTTTCTCCACTTCTCCGGTTTCTCGGCTCACGCAGCATGGGCAGAAACAACAAAAATATTGTTTTTTCTCTCCAGTTGCTCGTGGCCCTGTATTCCCAAATATATGTATGATTCAGAGGTGTTGACTGGGTTTGGATTAAAGGGGGTTTAAGTTTTTTAAGAGAAAGATTTAAGGTGGGAATTAATTAAATAAGTGCCTTAATGTGTTCCCTTTTAAAAATCCAGAAAAAACCGTAAAAAAGAGAATACTTCTGTGTGGAAAATTTAAGCTTCATTGAATTTAATAATATTATTTAGTACAAAAACATTACTTAATTTCTTAGTTAGTATTTCACTCAAAACATACTATTTAAACAAACAAAATTTAAATAAGGGTTGTTTTAGCCCCCAAACCCCCTCTTTAAAGTCGCCACTGCCATGCCCAATGTGTGAGTGCAGTGACGAGGGGTATTTGTGTGAGTGTGCGGCGGGGGTTGTGAGAGTGTGTGCGTGCAAGTGTGCGAGAGTTTAAGCTTAAAGCTATTGTACACTTGGTGTGTCGTGTCTGCCTCTCTGCGCCCCTTCCCTCAGCGCCTTTCTTCTCAAATTCTCCATTCCCCATTCTCCACACCCCCAAGCCCAAGCGCAAGTCAGGCCCGGCCCTCCCAGCCCCCCAGTCCTGCCGTCGCTCTTCTTCGCACTCTCCTTCGTCCTCGTCCTCGGCGGCCTGTCGCTGTCCTTTCAGCCAGAGCAGCAAGCAGCAAGCAGCCAGGCAGGATGGAACAGCTTAGTGGCCTTATTCAGGACACTCTTTGCAGAATACTCTTGGTTTGGATTAGTTTTTAAAGAATTATATACATAGGTCTAGTAGATCTTTAAAGGATTCAAAGGATTTATAGTTTGAATTTAGTTTAATTTATAGGATTTAATTTAAAGGATTATAAATTCCTTATCTTTAAAAGAAATACAAATAATTATCAAAGTATTTAGGTACATAAATACAACTATAT
>JAEIIL010007282.1:0-56522 GCA_018905715.1 Drosophila lini | reverse complement strand
ATCCTATTGGAGTATATATAAAGATCGTTTGTACAATAAATCCAAGCGATCAACATAGGCCGCAAGGGTTGTAAATGTAATCTATTAATGATTTGGCTATAAAAACCTTTGAATAAATTCCTCCAAGTAAAAATTCTAACAAGCTTAAAATAAATAAAGGTTGATAACTTTATTAAGATATTTATATATACATTTTTTCAATGTTATATTTCAAAATCAATTAAAAGTGGAGAGCATCTTCAAACCCTTATTGAAAGCAGCCCCTTATTTAAAGAAACACACATATATAATATTTGGTATATTATTTATTTTAATTTGCAGAAGATAAAACGAAAAATGGTGTTAAGATGATTTCTTATGTTTCCAAGGTGTTGTTGGTCTAATACGGTTTCTGGTTGCGGCTCTGATGGGAATTTCCGTGGACTGCGTTGGCACCGCTGGCAGGACGATTGGCAGAATGACGATTGCCACTGCCATAAGGACGAGAAAGGGATCCACCAGATGGTCTACGAGAAGCACCACTATGAGGACGAGGCCTAGCGGCATTGGATCCGCTGGGACGTCTGGGTCCTCCAACAGAGCCAGAGGTGGAACCATAGCCGGATGCGGGGCGTTGAGGTTGAGATACAGAGGGATGTCCACGGGAAGCGCCGGAAACAGATGCTCCAGATGAAGCTACTCCAGAGTGATGGACGCCAACATCAGATTCCTGATCCACTGAGGACAGATATGATCCTTGGGTCAGAATAACCAGGGCACTGATCACGAAGATGTAACGGAATGCCATTGTGCTGTGTTTGCTTGAGATTTCTTCAGCTTTAACTGATGCTTTCAACAGGAAATCCAGGTGGTTTTATAGGAGAGAGTTTTATTCAAAAACGTTTAAAAATCATTATAACTGTTTTAAGAAAAATGTTAAATTCCCTTTTCTTGCAGGTAAATGCAGGTTCAATATAAAGATTATCTTAGTTCACTGACTTCATTAAGGTTAAAGGTTTACAAACTTTTATCACAGTTTATTTTTATTTTAGATTATTATTTAAAGTATTTCAAACTTGAAATAAAATCATTGGACTTCTAACTTATAATATTTTGCAAAAATCCTCAACTCCCCGGACAAAATAAGCTGACCTTTAAGATTAAAATACGCGATAACATTGAGTACTGGGCTAAACTGATGTACAATGAGTCACACACTTCCATTAAAGTAAGTGCCTTGATGAACTAATTACATGATGCAGTATTCCATAAGTATAAAAGTTGGAAAAATTCAATACAAAGCATCAGTTGTCTCAAGTGCAATAATCACAAACAAGCTAAGCAAAATGGCATTCCGTTACATTTTCGTCGTCAGTGCCATCATCGTCCTGGCTCAAGGATCTAATATTTCTCCAGTGGATCAGGATTCAGAGGTTGGAGTTCACAGCTCTGGCGGAGTGTCATCTGGTATTCCCCGCGGAAATGCTGCTGCTCCCCAGCCTCAGCGTCCCGCCTCCGGTTATGGTTCCGCTGGAGGATCCCAGCGCCCTCAGCGTCCCCAGGGCGGTGCTGCTCGTAGACCAGCCGGTGGTGCTTACCGTCCTTCAGGTGGTGCCAGCCGTCCCTCCAGCGGTGCCAGTCGTCCTTCCGGCAGTGCCCATAGTGGACGTCCAGGAGGACAGGGCAATCCTCACCAGAGGCCTTATTAGGAAGTCATTTTAACTGCGCAACATTTGAATAACTTTGGAATCCCGACTATCTTGTTCTTCCCTGTAAACGATTTTCACATAGCTCTCTTCTGCAAATTATAACAATTGTTATACAAAACTTGTCTGTTGTTTATTTTTCAAAGGTGGTAAAAATAGTTGGGCTTGCTTAAGTGGATGGCTCGGGGCCGATAAAAACATTACAGAGGTCTTAGAAACGAGGCAGTTTACCCACTCGATCCTTCATCGGTATCTAGACGAAACCAAGTATTTCTGTCTAAAGAGCATCTGTATTTCTCAAGTCATTAACATTTAACATAATATTTTTTATTTCGTTATTTATAAGTACCATTAATATCACGTTAGTTATACAAGCGTTGCAAATGTAAGCAATGTTTGAGATTTAATAATTTGGTTATGGCTATGAAAAATTAAGAATGCCCAGCTAAAATCAATTAAAATAGAGAGCATCTTCGAAAACTATTAAAAACCATTTAAAGAAACACACTCATATTTTTTAAATATTTATTTATTTATTTATTTAAAGGTACAATTAATATCATGTTAGTTATACATGGCCTTTACACATAAGTTTGTCATTAGAAAGTGTTGATTTTAATTGGTCAAATAATTCCCAGCTTTATAATTATCAGGCGCCAAATTTACATAACATTTTGTGGTTTGAAAAAGTTTTTCAAAATATATTATAATAATAGTAAATCATAATTTTAAAATATAATATTTGCATATTTTATTAATTATTTTTTAATAAATTTAAAATTAAGTGGCTAAGCAGCTAATAAGGCCTGCAGGGCGCGTATTCATAGGAGGATCGCAAGACCAAATCCAACAGCATTTGCTTGGTGGGCGTGTAGGATTCGCCGGAGGAGGCAGCAGTCCAGGATGCGTGGGATTCATTTCGGAATCCTTGCGACGAGGAGCATAGGAACGGGGCTCAGTCAATCCTGATTCTACCAGAAAATAATCTTCTCCGCCAGAAGCAGGGAATAAAGGCTGGGACACCGATTGCAGTCCTTGAACATCATCCTCCAAATCCTCAAGGTGATGTAAATTATTCAATCCTTCAGAAAGGATAATTGTTGCACAAAATACCAAAATTATTTCAAGATTCATTGCTGATTCGGAGTGTGATACTGATGCATACTGATACTTTTTGTAAGAATGCTACTATTTATATTCTGGAAAATCTGATTTCATTTATTTTTATGAAAGTAATTACAGTAATAAAAGTTCTATTGTATATGATATACATAAATATACAAGTAATTTAAGCACTTTAAGTTTAGTGATATAAGCAAAACTGGTTTAAAAACTCGGCAACTCAAAACAAACAAAGCAAAAGATCGGATTTCGGAAATTAATTTAAAGAAAAATCAACCAAAATCGAAAGCGACATAATTATTAAAGAGAATTCTGGTTTTCCTTATTTTTCTAAACACGGTTTTCTAAATTTCGATTTACAAATATCACCCATATCGTGATTTTTAAATATCCCAATACCCACAACAAAATAACAAACTGAACCTTTAAGACAAGCCCGAAACTCTCTCTAGTCCCATTATTTGAACTATATAGTCGAAACTTCGGTCTTTATTAGGAGTATATAAGTATTAAGTGGGGAGATCAAACAAATATATTAATAATATATTATTATTATAAATTTGTAGTAAGTCATAAGAACACTCCGCCAATCTTTATAAGTACCTGGGAAAATCGCCAATGATTCGGTATTTTTTTGATATAATTGTTTAATAATAACTGAAATCGATTCCCAATGATCCAATTTTTAACTGCAAGAAAAAATTATCTTCCTTTTGAGTACCCTTGCAGGTTGTTCTTATTGCAGTCAGAAGTTTGCAACGTTGTGCAACGAAGTGAAGGACTCATTTCTGACCCAATAAATCATATACATATATTCCTGATAAGCATTAAGCTAAACAAGACAGGGCTAGCCCTGTCAACAAAAATAAAATTTTACAATTTTTTTTTTTTTTAATTTAATATAATAAAGTTGCCATAAAATGGTAAATATTTCCATTTTTCAAATGCAGATTAATTAACCTAAAAGGCTTCAATCGCAAACTGCAAAAGTATACAAACTTCGGCGGACCGAAGTTAGTTTTCTTTCTTATTACTATATGTATATTTTTTAGAATCATTAATAAAAGTCCAAAAATATTTGTAAAAAAGTGACAATACGTTCGTATTTAATTATTAATATTTAGTTTATAAAATCATATACACAAACAAAATGGAGTCAGGATCAAGTTCAAATCAGTTCAGAAAAGACTTAGTGGGATCGGCGAGCTGTGGGCAGATGGTGGCACTCATGCTGGCTAATGTGTCGCAGAACTGAAATACAGAAGAAAATTAGATATTTTTACTAAGCTAGATATTACCGACTTACCCGGCTGCAGTTCATTGCGACGCAGGCAGTTGAGGATCGCCAGTTCGCAGGCGTTTCCCACATGATAGCAGGAGTGGCCATCGGTGGCGTAGGTGGGACTGTGAGTCCTCGGGCAGTGGATGGCATGGCAGTTTCGGTGGTGGTGCAAATGGCTCACATGATGACCATGATGTGAGTGCAGCGGTGCCTGCAGATGATGATGATGCGATCCCAGGACGTGGTGATGCGACTCAGCCAAATGGTGTTGATGATAGGACTCTGACAGGTGGTGATGCGACTCCAGGTGATGATGGGGTCCGTGCTCGTGATGATGCACCTGGGCCTGGTAATGGTGTCCTCCGTGATGATGATGGCCCACCTCAGCCGGCTCGTGATGGTGGCCATGATGAGGCTCCACAGCATCCTCGACGGGCAGATATCCGGCCTGGGGAACATCAACTTCGGCCTCAGCAATGTCCTCATTGACAGATCCCTGGACAAGGGCCACGAGAACGCTGAGAACAATCACGAAACGCAGATCCATATTTGTTTAGGTAATTTACAACGATTTGCTTCGTTACTCGGGACACAACTGATGTTACTTCTCGGGAAGGTAAACGATTTTATACCCACGGCGCAGTAGAGCCGTGGCCAAAAATTTAAACCTGGCAGAAGCGGCATTTCAATTAGAAATTAATTAAAAGATAAGCACTGCAATGGCATCGCAGGTAAGCGACTAATTAAAAAATATAAATATCCTAACGCAAGTCGTAAATCATAAGCTGTATGTTATATGGTGTGTGTAGGCTAGCTGGGGCGTTCCATTAATCCAGTTATCTGCTCTACCTAGAGCTCTGACCCCTGAACCCTGTAGTGTGTCAATCAGAGTTTAGTGAACCCCTTTTCACGGTTATGAAAGAATGCTTTGAAACAAGGTTTTTTAAAAGATGAACCGACGTAAATCTCTGGTGGTTGTAGGAGGAAAAATATCTTTTACTATCTATTATCTAACTTCATATAATCTCCAGTTAAAGATTTTCCAAGTACTCTAAATTAATTAATGAAATTCTAAAAACTAGATTTTAATAAAGAAATAATTTTGTTATTTATATATAAGATTGTGCAGCTTATTAAATTTAAATTATTTGCACTCTAATTCGTCATAACACTTGTCTCTTTTAATCTCGAACCTATCAAGCTAGAACAAAAATGTACACCTTTTCCCATGTTTATTTGATTTATAATCAGAAAAATACTAATTAAATAATAACAAATAACAACTTGAATTATTTGTTTTCACTGAAACAAGTTAAACAATTCATGATTTATACAAGTGCCTAAAGAGCTTTTGTATTTAATATATATTTCACATATATTTGCCCACTTTTTAGAAAACAGGTTAAGAAAGAAAATAACACATGGCTGGCTGCTTACTAAACAGTAAATCCCCAGAAACTGGTCAAAAGCTTACACTTCTAAAATCAATTCAATTCTACCTAAAAATATGTTAAGTACTTCGCTTACTTTTTAAATGTGCTTACACTTATCTGACCCAATTAATTGCTTTTCAGGGGCTGGTTGAAAAATTGGGCAAGCCTCCGGTCATTAAACCTAGATTTTTTTTTAATAATAAAGTAACTGACGTCTTTTCATAAAAATTAATTTTATAAAATTATATATTCATTCCGAAATGCATTGCAGGCATTTCCCAAAGTCCATATTATATGTTCCGCATTTGTACACTTGGATTTACATGGCAAGATGATAAATTCTAAATAAAACATGTTTGGAAACTCAAATTCATAATCCATATAGCAAACCACGACATAGAAAATTGTTTCCAAGTCTACATTTCCCAAGAACTCATGAGTGAATTGAGCTGAATATTTTGGGCTCGGCATTGAAATATTCACAGATCATTTTACCAGTAATTTATTCATTGGTCAGTGCCACGAGTTTAAGAAACATATTAATGTGCAGGTGTTTACACAGTGGCACACGACAACCATGTAAAAGGCGGCCGAATATTACCATCCTAATCTTGTTTATTTTTTTATTAATAAATTTAATGCAGCATATAGCTTCTGATATTTATTGGTAAATATTATTCTTAAAATGTTTATATGCTTTGTCTTAAAATTATTTTTATTTTTATCTAGTCTTTCCTTGTTCATTGAAAAATAATACAAAATGAAATTGCCACAGGGAATCTTAATATTCTACAATTGCTACGATTATCAGAATCAGTTAAACTAATTAATTAATTTTTAATATTTGTCCAAAGTAATACAAAAAACTATTCAATTTTCATTGACGTTAAACAAACATGCTGTCACGTAGCGTGAGAGCTTAAACGTGATTTTGTCAGGTTTTTAAAAATTAACTGCAATCTGTTTAACCTTTAAAGCTAGGTAATTAATTTCACTGCATGCTTCAGAATAATAATCCCAATGTATTTTTTTATGTAAATGCCATTCTTTATTTTAGATTTTACGTAGGACATTTTGAAATTTTTTCAGATATAATAGGCTTTAAATAATTTGACCGGGAACTCCATATAAAAAAAATTAACTGAGGTATAAATCTTTATGTAATGAAATCTCCCTGATAAGTCTGTCTGCTTACAAAAAGGCTGTGAATAAAGAGAATATAATTAAATAATTGTTTACATTAATTTAAATTACACTTACTCTCGCCAGTCCGACAGGTGTGAACAATCTTTTCGCACTCATTGCCAAAGTGCCGGACCTGACCCTTGTAGATGCCACCTGTGGGCTGGTACACCTGTGGGCAGGCATCACCGCAGAACTTTTGGCACTCTTCCTTGGTTGTGATCTTCAACGCTACAAAATATATTTTCAATTATATGATTAATTGATATCAAGTTATTAAGACATTCTTACGTGGCTTGCGGTGGCAATTCTCCTTGTCGAAGTAGCACTTGTTCCGAAACACACTGCACCCTCCTCCAAGAGCCCAAACAACATCCTCAGTGTCTGGACAATTTCCCGAGCAGTTGGCACTAACGTGGCTTAGAGCGAGGCCCAGTAGCAGGCATGCGGCGAGATACGATTTCATATTGAAGATCTTTGTACTAAATGCTGAGCTTCGCGATAAACTGAACAGATGTTTTGTGTGATGCCTTTTTATACCTGTTTTCGAGGGGGCGGATCTTCGGAAATCTCAATAATAGGAAATACATATATATGGAGGTGCGTCACGTTGCTTAACAGATGTCGGGGATTTTTTCCAAATTATTGTTTTAACTAATTTACACATCAAACGACACACAGTCAACGCCTATAAACTACCTAGTATCTGTATATTTATTTATATTATTTATAATTAATTATTTGCATAAATGTAAATAAAATACATATAGTTTATCTTTTTTGTTATATTTTAAAAGTAGTTATTGTATAATAATACAAAGATATACATTAGCTACAACCAAATATACCCTTTGACTGGTTTGGTATTAACAAATTAAATATTTTTTAATTTATTCAATGAACTCTGCCTCTCTTGGTCAGCTGTTGCTTTCACAAATTGGACTTATCTTTTTCTATAATTCTACCGATTATATATGTTAATTAATACAAATTTGGGGAATATTAAATAAGCTTCGGATTAGAGGCAGAATCAACGATGTTTAACAAATTGAATATATATTTTCGTAAATTGAAACGATTTATATTTTATATTTTAAATATGAATATTTTCTTTACTTATCAAATACTCTTAGCACCAAAAAGAGTGGTAAATACCGCCTTAGTAAAATGAAATAAAATAAAAGCAAAATTGGCTGTTATATCTAAACATTTCCTTTTAATGAAGATCATTCCCAATATTAAATCCAAAAACAATTTAAGTGTTTGCTAATAATATTTTATTCCATTTATTCGTATTCCTTTTAAATATCATTGATGGGGTTCTTGTAGTTATCCTTTAGTTTACAGATATGCTGAAAAAAGTTTAAACCAATAAAATCACTATAAATTTTTATATTAATTTGAGCTTACTCTCTCCAGTGTCACAAGCATGGGCTTGCCTAACGCATGCATTTCCAAACTCTCGGGTCTTCCCCCTATAAGTTCCACTAACGGGTTGATAAATCGCAGGGCAAATGGAGGCACAGTGAGGCTTGCACTCCTCTTTAGTGGTAATTGCCGACTGCTCTCCTATAATTTAAAACGAATTAGATTAATAAATTTCGTTAAAAATTAATCAACTTCATTGTCAAACCATTTCGTGAGCAGTTTGCCTTGTCGAAGTAGCATTTATTGCGAAAAACAAAGCATATTCCAGCATCTAGGGCCCAGACAGTATCCTCCGTGTCAGGGCAGCTTTCGGGACAACTTCCGCTAACATGGCTTAGAGCCAGACCCAGCAGCAGGCACAGAGCAAAAAACGATTTCATTTTGAATGTATTTGTACAACTAAGCTGGTGCTCAGCGTGTTGCCTTTATATATATGAGTTCTACGAGATTTCAATCGTTGGGAATTAATATTTATTCAGAGAGGCGTCACTAGCTAGCAAGATAGGGGGCTTTTTCCGTATTGTTGTGTTCGCTAATTAACACTTATTTGATTTTAAGCAGATAGACTAGGGGAAACTTATATTCAAACGATTGTTATCAACTTAATGGGTTTACCCATACAACTACTTTAGAAAGGAAAAAGTTTTAAAATATATATATATGAAAATGCAAAAATTGCTATTCAAAGTCTTTATATAAGTAATTTTATTAAAATAATTTTAATACCACTATATATTTATTTTATAAATTCTGAATTGATGAAAACAAATATGCCCTGAAAGTTTGTGAGTAACTTAGTTAACAAACATACTACATATAATATATTCGATGGGCTCGTCGAACCTGAACGTGAGTCGGTCAGCTGTTGAATTTTTTCTCCACAAACAAGTTCCGAGCCGATGCTCTCACCGTGGCCAACTCTCGTGACTTCTCTACGGCCACGTTTTATGGCCAAGTTTAGTCGTTAAATAGAACAGATGTGTAAGCTCGTTAAAGCTATACGGATTGAGACCGCGTCGGAGCAAATCCGATTCGCCGTTGGCCCACATCAAAGGCGGTATAATAGCGTCCGATGAACACATCCCCCAGAATCCAGAACTCCGAGTCCATCAGGGTAAAGGCGGACAGGCAGATGCTGGAGCCATCGTCGTCGTTGGCCCTCATCACATAATCCCTGGGCTGCAATCCGAACCGCTGATCGCCAATGATGAACACTATCTCCGGCAGTTTGTCCAGCTCGGAACAGTTCAAGAGGTACTCATTATTCGAGGTTGGCAGTCCACCGAGGAGGCTATTAATAATCAGATATTCCCTGGGCGGAGCCGCCAGCAGGGAAGTACCTGTATCCGCAATGGCCTGACGATGTTGACTGATAACCTGGCCACCGACTTCCACACCGCCCAGATGGAACTGCCAGTAGCCGACACGGGTGAGGGGCACGAAGGTCAGGGATCCCGAGAACTTGGTGGCATCCACACCACCGAACAGCAGTTCCCCACCCTTTCGTTCGCTGCCATTGCGTTTCAGGTAGAACGAGAACACACACTCCTCCACCAGGCGCTGCTCGCACATGCTCTCGAACAGCGGAGTAATCTGCTCCTCGGCTATGGCCCGAAAGCCCAGTCCCACGATCCCCGCGAAGTTGGTGTCCACGAACGTGGAGCCCGGCTCGTGCATCGCCATGCCAAAGGTTTGATTCCGCACCACCAGCTGACCGATGGCAACCGTGTCCTGGGCCAGTCTCCCCGACAAGCTGCCCGTGCCGTAGGCTATGGCGAACCTCCGGCCATCCGGAACATAACTCCTCGACGCACTGGAATTGTAGCGATGATGGTGCTGACAGGCCAAGTTCTTTGCGGAGCACTCGGCACTCGGAACCCAAAGGTTGGCGGAGCCCGTGTCGAAGAGCATATTGAAGGGCTGTCCCGGAGTGCCAATGCTAACCGGACCAGCGTACTCCAGATTCAAGCGATTATCCAGCGTTTCGATGGCTCCACTATTCCGCGAAGCCGTCTCCGGTCCACCAGCAATCACATTATACTTGGCCAAGAGCGAAGTTCTTCCAGCCCGATGTTGACGACGACTGGCCATGAAAGAGGCCTGAAACTGCATGGGAATGCGGATCACTTGACCCTGACATTCTGTCCAGATCCGCAGGGACAGAAGCCAAAGCAGACAGTGTGTAGTTGACCAACCCATACGGAATGAAACCGATCCGAGCCGTTGGTAAATTCCTGTTCAACTAATCGCCAGGGAATCCGGCGGCGATTGTTTTATAGAGCAATTTAATGGCCAAATTCGTCTGGCATTCAAATGGAATTGGCTAATTCGGCAGTTGAACGCACTTCAGTGTTTGCGGTAAATAGGAGATAAATAGGGCGAGCACATTTAATTGAATAAACAAAGTGGCAATTACCAAATTAAATTGTTCGAACACTGGGATAGATTTTGTGTTGGCTTTTTGAAATTGTAATGTTTTTGATTTTAAGATAAAAATTTTCCACAATTAAATAGTTCAATAATTTGCAGTTTGACAAAAGTAATTACAGGTAGTATTTGGATTAATACTTTTAAAATCATTATCTTTTAATTTAAGTTATTATTGGCACAGCTTAAATTAAGTTGTTAGTAACAGAATATTGGATTTATTTGGGTAATTCTTTTATTATCTGGTAAATAAGTCATTGAACAGTTAGTTGGTTTCTTAATTTGTAATAAATTCAGCCATAGGCCTCGGATTATTATAATTATAAAAGAGATCCATCACCACTGTATATGTTTATCCAGCACTTTGCACCGCCTTCGCCAATCCGATTCTCTTGGCTGTAGCATCGTAAACAGTGTAGTATCGCCACAGGAAAACATTGCCGAGCACCCAGAAGTCCATATTAATGGGAGCCACGGCCAAAACACAAATCTTTCCCTCGCCCTTTTCCAACTCTACCAGGTAATCGTCGGATGTGAGGGGAAATACCTTGCCGCCAATGTGCAGATTGATTTCCGGCAGAGATTTCTGCTCGCAGCTGAGGACATAGTTACCATCCTCAAGCTTGGCTGGCAGGGTTTTCAGGAAATTAAAGTAGGTTTTCTGGGGCATCAACACCAGAGATGTGCCAGTGTCCAAAATGGCATCCTTTTTGCCACCGATTTCTGTAGTTCCCACAGCGGCTTGGTTTATCTGTAGCTTCCAAGAGTTTGGCATTATAATTGGCACAAAGTGGAGCTGTCCTTCAAACAGGGACTTGTCGAACCCACCAATGGTTATCTCCCCACTGGGAGCCTCTCCCGGAATACGGCGTAGGTAAACGGAGAAAATGCACTGCTCAACCAAGTGTTGGGCGCAGAGCAGCTCCAGAAAAGGTGTAGAATTTTTCCAGGCATAAAGCCCCAGACTCAAGCCAACTAATCCATCGAAACTGACGGCATCAAAGGCCATCTGGTGCTGGAACACTGCTTCTCCAAAGACCATACCGGGTATATCAACACCGGCCAAGTGAAGGGTGTCCCTCGATAAGTAGCCTACGACACTGCCAGTTCCGTACAATAATGTGAAATTACGACCATCCGGGATATGGCTACTCGAGCTGGAGGAGTTGTATTGCCTGTGCCGCTGGCAGACGGCATTGCTCTTGGGGCAATTCGTGGAGGGCAGCCAGGTGTTGGACGAACCCGTGTCGAAGATCACACTAAAATGTTGCTCTGGGGCTCCCATCGAAATGAAGCCGTAATATTCCACATTTTGGCGGGTTTTTAGAGCCACTCTGAGACACTCATTGCCGTTTGTTAAATTTCTGGCCAGGAATAGCTCACTTTTATTTGGTTTTGTCCTGGAATAGAGGGGCACCCTCATAAGCTTTCTACTGGTCAAAGTTAGGTCTAGAACCGCGACTAACAAAAACACTATTCGAAGCATAGTCAACGGGTTTACGTCGAGAACTGAAACCTCTCTGATTTTTGAATTGCATCTAAAATGGTGCTCATGTAACTGCACAGTTGTTCAGGGTAATTAGTCAAGTGGCTGGGTCAAAAACTGGTTAGCTTAGAGCTCTAGAAACTGGCTGTAAATGTTGGACGGTAATACTCATGTAATTAATTACTTTTCAATAACTTTATTAAATAAATATTAGGCTGAGAGACATAATTAAAATAAACCCGTAAAGTGATGTTGTATATCGTGGATCCTTTTATTTGAGATCAGAGTTTTTAAACATTCAAAAATTAGGTGGAGCTGGCAAATCCGATCCTATTGTTGACCATGTCGAACACCGTGCAGTAGTTCCTCATGAAGGGATCACCTAGGATCCAGAAATTGGTATTCATACAGGTCACCACCGATATGCAGACGATGTTGCCCTTATTAGTTCGCACTCGCATCTTCATCTTGTCGCCCGGGATGACGAGCTTCTGGCCGTTGACGACAAAGGTGAACGCCTTTACCGCCTTCGAGCACTTCATATAGCACTCTCCACTGGAGGTCTCTGTGCAGCCAATGATCTTGTTTATCTTATGGTAGATGGCACATGGAGCGGCAATCAGCGAGGTGCCGGAGTCCACGATCGCCTGCGAGGTGCCGCTGACCTTGGTGCCGCCCACGTAAAAGGCCTCCAAGGCGAACTGCCAGTAGCCCTTCTTGGTCACCGGTGTGTAGGTGTAGCTATTCGATCCAGTGTAGGCACTGGTATCCGTGCTGCCGAAAATGATAACTCCTCCGCGACTGGAGCTGCCGCCACCCCTCATGCAAATGGCGAACTTGCACGTGCTGATCACACCCTGCGAGCACATATTCTGCACCGGAGTCTTGACATTGTCCACAGAAATGGACTCAAACCCAAGGCCCAGAATGCCATCGAAAATGGCATCCAGGAATGCGGAGCCTGGCTCATTGGTGGTTACCGCGAAGGTCTGATTGGCAATCGATAATCCAGCTATTCCCAGCTTGTCCTTGGCCAGGACACCTTGCACAGCTCCCGAGCCATATTCAATGGCGAACTTTTTGCCCACCTTTATGAAGGTGCTGGACTTCCTTGGCCGATATACGTTATGGGTCCTGCAAGCCTTGCTGGTACAATGCGGACCCGGTACCCAAACATTCGAGCTTCCCGTGTCGGGCAATACTTCGAAAAACTGCTTGGGTGTACCGATGGTCATCTTGCATGTGTACTCCATGTTGCCCGTGTTGGTCAACCGAGCGCTTCCATTAGTCTTGGCGAAGCTGCCGCCATAGCGATGGGCCACAAAGACCTTGTCCGCCCGCAGATTGTCGGTGGTCCGCACGAAGTTCTGCTTAAAGTCCAGGGGTATAGTGGCATAGCTGGAGCCACTACTGGCACTCGATGTGGACTTGTTCTTCCGTTCGGATTTCTTGGCCAAGCTGCTTCTCCTCTTGTTCCTCTTGGCCGCATTCAGTCGTCGTCTCTTTTGGTTATTCGATCTGGCTGACAGTCTATTGCCCCGGCGGGCATTATTATTAATATTATTATTAGTCCTGCGAAGATTTCTTTGTCTATTTTGAAGAGCCACGGATCTGGATCCGGACTTGGCTTCGGATCTGGCTCCCGATCTGCTAACTTTTCTTTGCCTGCCCTCGACCAAAAGGACAAAGAGACAAATAACGACACACAACACCAGAACCCTGCAGCGCATTTTATTCTTATTAGAAAGACGTTTAGTAGACACTAACCCTCGCAATTCTGGATGAATCGGTTTTATAGACGCCAGAAGTGTCTGAAATTTGTTAGCCAAGGTCACCGGCGAAAACAGCTGTGGGAAAGTTTAAATTTCCCTAAAAAGCGTAATAAGATAAGTAAATAGCAACTAAGCTTATGCAGGTTTTGCTTAAAAATAGATCACAGTCGAAAAATCGTGCATAAATACAAATAAGGTGAAGTCAAACTCGATCAAATAAAGACCCTTCTCACATAAAGTTTCTTAGTACAGCCTGTTTTATGTTAAGAATTCATGTAACATTTATTTTATTTAACATTTTGCAATTCTGGAAAAAATCCGGAAGTAAACACACAAAACAGTTTAATAATTAAAAGCCTAAAAATGTACTAGATTTCACTGTAAATATTATAAGATATTCTCTATTAAAATAATATTTTGTTACTAAATTTAGGTTTAAGTAAATAAAAACCGTGTTTATTAAATCCATTCACTTTAAAGCAAACCTAAAATTACGCAAATCCCTCTATTAACGGTCTCAGAGAGCCGTCAATATTTGTTAGGCTTATTAACGTCACAAATGTACCTATAAAACAAGGCTTGTTTATTTGCCAAATAAAAAAATATATATATATTTTTAGCTCAGCCAAAACGACTGCAGGTGGTAGAAGGTCGGAGACATTTTTCTAAGGGTACCTCGTCCCAGTCTGCAAGGGTAAATATTTATTTAACATTTTAAATTTGATAAATAGTACTTCCTTACTTATGCCATGGCGACAGGAGCTGACACCCATCATGCAGCCATTGCCGAACTCGCACTTGACAGATTGTCCATCTATTTTTGCCTCTCCGCAGACGGGCATGTAAACTGCGGGACAGATGTCGGGACAGCCTTCCCCTGTTTGTGCCTCGATTTGAACTGAAAGGAGCAACAAGCTCAAAGTGACAATAAGCGACTTCATTTTCGGATGAGTTCTGACTGATTTCTCTGATTTGTGACAGTCAGATGGGCTTTTATAGGCCAATCCAGCGGGGGATAAGCTTCCATTGACAGGTTTTGAGTAAATACAGCTGTGAAATTCTCATTAAATTTTAATGGTACGAAAATAAATTGCATTCAGCTTCGAATTACATACTGCCCTTATCGGGAGCCATCGATCATGCGCCTATGGAGCCGCGAGACAATCCAAAATATTCCACACCCACCGTTCAAACTGGTTAACCGCTGTAACCTTCATTCACTCTGGGATCACCTTAAATGGCTGCGGAGTCCGAACGGAAAACGTGCTGCCCGGGTTAACAATTATATGTTTGAATTTCAATTTACAGCGATCATTTTCTGCCACAAATCGATTCGTTTCGGCAACCACTTGAACTCCCTAAAGAGATCGGTGGGGCGCCAATGGAAAGTCGGTCATGCCTGCTCGCTCCATGGACGTGGGTGTGGATGCTCTTGGCGGTCATGAGTCTGACACTCGGTCAGTCCGTCGCCGAAGTCATTACTGATGATATCCCCGAAAATGATGTAACTCCTCAACTGAGGTCTGGAAAAAATACATGTGCAAAGTGCCATTTACTCTATCCCAAAACCAAGTACCGCGTTGTATCGCAACAAAAGTATAGAAAAAAGCCACATAATGTGGTCGTTCTCGTGGAAGATCGCAAAACGGGAGACATCGTCAAAGTAGCCTTCAGGAATGGCATTAAAAACGAAAAGGGAGTTCGGGTCTTACAAGCCCAGTTCAAACCGGAGAATCCCTGCCAGAAATTTTCAAAGAGATGCGTTTATCGGCTAATAAGCCGAAAAACTGGACGTCCTTTTAAAATAGATTTCCAGAAAAGCCTGCACAATGGAAAGCGTATTGTCAAGCTGGCCCCCTGAGTTTAGTGGAGGTTTAAAAAATTGTTTAATAAGTTTTCCTAAAGTGTATACTCAAGCAAATCAGAAATTTCAGAAATTAAAGCTTTTATTTATCTAAAAATTTGATTTAAAAAATCGCTTTCTCAGTGGAGTGCCAGGCGCTTTAAGCCAACAACACTCAGAGCTCCCATTCACTTGGCTGCGACCTGTCGACTGTCATGTCTTTTTTTTCTTTTGGCCAGACCAGAGCTGGCCGAAACGAAGCAGACCGAGCGGCGGGTGGGCGTTGAAGTTGGCCAACGAGATACGCACACTGGCACTAACGCACGCGGTGTCGCCAAGCTGACAGAGCCAGAGATTTATTACTCAAGGAGTTCACATATCTGCCAGCTGCTTGTTTTCTTTGCTCCGAATCGATACACCTTCCACAGACAAAGTCAATCAAAATGTGAAACAACAAAAAATTGCGCGTGCGTAGATATTACTCGTACTTTCGAATTGAAAGCCAAAACCGGAAATCTGCAAAGGCAATGACTTTCAAAAATCCGAGGCGATTAATGCAATCAAAGAAGATGAGTGTCTGTCTGTCCGTCTTGCAAGTTTGTATACTTCCAGTGACCAATTGATATTAAGCCAATTTTTTGCTCTAAATCTGACTTAAGTTGGCGTTGAATTTGAATTTTTCTAGCTCAAAGCGTAAAGTAAATAGAAAATTCTTAATTCCAGGTTAGAGCCCCAAGCTTAAAACAATGCAATTTTGTTGTGCCTTGCTTTTCTGCCTCATAGTATATTCAATTATAATAACTCAAACCTTTATATTCGATGTTATAAAAAAGTGTAGAAGAAATCGTACATTGACTGTTCATGGGCGCTGTCGAAAGTTAAGTAATAAAATTTATTATGTATCCCAAACGCTCACGAGATTATCATTTATTGTATGCAATATAAATACCTAAATATTGGTTTTTGTTTTATTTCACAGACAGCATAAAAGGAATAATATTCGCAGCTGTTTATACATTGATTTAACAGTGGAAGATCGAGTTCAAAACACTTGGCTTGAGATGGGCTTGGCTTTATAAAAATATCAGTATCCGAGGGGAAGCGACTCAGTCACCTGTCCCTATCTATCTAAAGATGTACGCCAAGTGGTCGATGCTCGCCGTTTTATTTAGTGGGTTACTGTACCTAAGTAACGCCCAGACAACGGATTGTTCAAATAACTGTATGCTTCGTGCCAGATGTACGCCCTACTATAAGGATCTGGTTTGGGCAGTAGTGGACCGCGTGTGTCGTGTTTTCCAGAACGGCTGTATCTTTGGCAACGAGAACTGTATGAGGGCCAATCAATGCTTGCCACGTAAGTTATTTTCTTGTATATATTTAAATATAATAATGAAAACGAAATCCATCAGCTATCGTGGCCACTACCAAGGAAAAGTGCATGGAATCCTGCCCCAGGATGTGTTCTCGCGGAGCTCCTCCGGTATGTGGATGGTTTCCCTTCACGGACAGCAACGGAGTTAATGGTGGACGGAGTCAGACCTTCCGAAGCCGCTGCCTTCTGGATCTATATGCCTGCCGGAATGCCGAGGGTAAAAAAAATTATTTTTAAATATTGATGTTTATTTTTATTATCTTGTATTTTCTAGCTTATGTTAATGAGCCACAAATCGGCGCCTGCCCTGCTGAGCAGTGACAAGGTCACCATAAATGTGTTTCGTGAAATAAATAAAAGTATAGTCCTCATTGGAACTTATTTTTTAATTTTGTTGTATCGTAAATTTGTAAAGTTCAAAAATTAAGAAACAGCTGTTATATAGGTATGCGTTTTAAGATAATTTAATATTTAATTTTTTTGTATTTCCTACAAAATAAATAAATATTAAATTAAAATAAAAATAAATTTTACTTCAGCTGTTTATACAGAAAATTGATTAACCCTTTGGAAGTTCAGCGTATCCGATGCTATATATTCTGCGGCTTTCCTGATGATAATCACATTACCACGTTTATTAAAATGGAAGCAGTAAGGTTGTCATTCCTGTTGGCTCTGCTTGGCGGGTTTCTCCAACTTGGCTATTCCTTGCCAAGAGATTGTTCCTTGCCTAGAGATTGTTCCGGGACCTGTACTCTTCAGTATAAGTGCGATCCCTATTTCAATGACCCTATCTGGACAATTTCGAATAAAGTCTGTCGCGTTTTCAAGAACTCGTGTATCTTTGGATCCAACAACTGTTATAGAGAAAACCAGTGTTTAAAAGGTAAATTTTTTGCAAATTATTCTTAAATGGTTTTCCAAACTGAAAGTATGGATATATTCTCTTCCCGTGTAGTTCTGACTGCAACCTCGCAGAAGAAGTGCATGAAATATTGCCCAGCTTGTTGTCCTCCATGTGGTCCACAAGTTTGTGCCTTATTCTACTATTCGGACGTCGATGGGGTTAGAAGAGATCGGGAAGTAACATTTGAAAGTCGCTGCCATGCAGACCAATACGCCTGTCAAAATGCAGATGGTAAGTACATTTTAAATTTATAATAAATTAACATTTTTATGGATATTCAATCCAATATAAGTATTTTATTATTTTATTTACTCATTAAATTTTGTATAATTTTAGCTTACATAGGTGAACCAAGGATCGGACCTTGTTAATAAACTCAACTAACAAAAGGGATGTTAATATAACTTAAAAACATTTAAAATACAATGTTTTTGTTATTTATAATAATATAACTTAATAAATGTAAACAAATTAATACCGATTCAAATGCGTTGAAAAATATTAAATATATATTCCAATAATTATTTGTATTACTATTCTTTGGGATTCCAATAAAGATTTTTTTAATAAATATAAGGTTGAAAAAATAGTTTGTGTTTGGGTAGGTTTATCCTGCTCTCCAAAATTAAATTTCCACTCCGAAATTTAACACCCACTACATGTCCTTTTATATATTTATAATTAAACAATTGAAAATAAAAATTAACTGAACAACAAATTTAATAAATATAACTCCAGAGGAATAATTAAGCAAAGCCTAAAAGTACACTTTTATATAAAAATATATTACATCCCAAAATGAAATATTTCACGGCTTTTTTTTTTTGAAATTAATTTTCTTACTGCTGCTATAAAATGTAATACTCTTAATTGAACCTTATTAATGTAAACATCATGACGTACTAATACGTGAAAATGGATATAGATCAATTCAAAATAGTCACCCTTTGTCTCTCATCGACAATATGGCACTCGAAACGAGTTCACTGGCTGGCCTAAATCTGATCATATATAAAACATATTTAAGGCAGCAGCTGGAGACAGTTCCACTGCCTCCTCTTCAAAATGAAGTTGATTATCCTAGCTATTCTGATTGCTTATCTAGGAATCACAGCATCCCAGAACTGCACCACTACGTGCAGACCTGAAGTTGAATTTTTATGCGGAAAAACACTGCGAAATGGGCGGATGATCTACTGCACCTACAGGAATCCCTGCGAAATGGACCTTCACGCCTGCCGGAAACGGGAGGGTAAGCAATCAAATTTTTATAAACCATTAGCCATTATTCACCTGCAATTATTTCTGCAGAGTGGAAGAAACATTTGACGGGTCGATGCCCACGCGATTCCGAGGAGTGCAGACTTTAGGGAGAAAATTACCCGGCCGCAGGAGAAGCAGCTGAATATTTTTAATAAAAATTGTACAAATATTGACACAATTGAGAATACAAAACATACGAGTTATTACGGTTTCTTTTGTCAGAGCCCTACAATTTTTCTGGAATAAAATTTTAATACGAAATTTTCAAAGAACCCGTTCGGTTGCATAGCAAAAATGCGAATAACACGGTTTATTTTGTTAGAGCCCTAAAATTTTTCTGGAATAAAATTGTAATACGAAATTTGTAAAGAAAGCGTTCGGTTGGATAGCAAAAATGCGAATTGCCCGCATATTGGGAGAGAGGATTTTCCTCATTTGTGTGTTTCTAGCGATCGGAGTCTGGTTCGGAGTAGAGGGTCACTTATTAATTTCCTTGAAAGGTACGTTTGAATAATGTAAGATCTATGGAAATATTTTATGTGAAATCGTTGGGCTCTCGTGTATTCCAGGTTCCAAGAAGTGCCACGATGTTTGTCCCATGCGCTACCAGGTTGTGTGTGCCCTGGATATCCTAGACGGCTGCATGCGCACCTTTGCCAGTACCTGCGTGATGCGAATGTACAACTGCAAGTACCAAAAGGGTGAGTTCGACCGTTGAGATATTATAATAGAATTGTCAGTATTGCTATTTACCTAAGTCTTCACTTACATTACCAAAAGAGGCACATTATTAATTAGTTCCTGTATATATTTATTTATGAAATATTCTTTAATGGTATGTTTTTATTATTTCAATTTTAGATTATCGCATTGTAGCGGAGCGAGCCTGTGAGTTTATCAGCAACGACGAGCTCGATAGGCTGGCCATCTAGCGGCCGGTTGCTGAGGCTGGACGGTGACAGTGCGCACGCGTCGTATACGCAACGTGCGAATGCCCGCGTGCGAAGGCGAACGGGCCAGGATATACCACAATATATACTCTCTGGACTCTCAGACTCAATCTCTAGGCACGCGTCACGTCACCTCCGCGAACGAAAATCGCCAATTTCTTCTCCGTTTTTCCCCAGCAAAGCTTTCCTTTTTGTACAACTCAATTTACATTTTAAGACAAATAAATTTCATCTAGGAAAAAAAGTTAATTAAATCTGTTGAAACGCGCGAAGAGAAGCCCAAAAACGTGCTGGGACAAAGTGCCAAGAAAAAGTGTACAAAGGAAAATACGCCAAGGCGCCGCAGATTGGCGCAAGTGAAAAATTGTTTGGGCAGGCAGCAGGAGCAACACAAGGAAAACCATTCTCGGGATACTCGGGGCTGGTGAGAGCTGAAGGCTGCAAGGTTTTCTCGCCCAGTGATTCAATAACAGGTTGGTTATTGTTGCTGCCAGAAATTGTTGCTTAATTGTGGGTAAAGAGAGGGGAAAACAATATATGTCTGCATTGCATGTCAGCAAACTGCGTATCATAAATTATGTATAACAATCGCTTGTGTGTGCGTTCGCCGACTGTGTGTGTGTGTGTGTTTGTTGGTGTGTGTATTTGCCACATTTTGTTGCATACACTTTGGCGTTGTTTGTTGTTTACTCGCGTGTGTATAAAGTGTGGAGAGGAATTTTATTATATTTTTTTTTATTATTTTTGAGTAGAGAATATTTAGTAAATCATATTTAAATAAATAGTTAAAAGGCTAGTCTAAGAAAATTTGTATACCAAAGGTGATTTATATTTCCCAAGAATTGTGTGATATTCCTTAAATTGTATACATTACGACAAAAACATACCAAAGCTTCGTGCAAAAAGCTTTCCGCAAAGCTCGGTGCGATTTGTGGCACTATAAAGGAATAAAGATTATTTATTGAATCATTAATTTAGATAAAGCAATATTTTATTAAACATATTACAAAAATTATTGTTATTGTTAAATTTACCTCAACATGATAAAATTACTAAGAACTAAAATCTTCGTCCTAGGGGAACTCACTATAACTAAGAAAAAGATGTAGTTTAAATTTATTTATTTAATATTTTATTGCATTTAACTTATTATTATTTATTTTTTAGTATTAATTTTAAAGTGCGCGCCCAATAAACTAATCGATAAGTCAAGTGCGAGAACGTCTCAGTGTATATCGATATTTGCTTAACCCAAATAGTGTTGTAAAAATGCATTTTGATGTTTCTAGACATTCTATTCATCTAGAAACATAAAAAAGCATTAGTCTAAACACATACAAGACAAATAGTTGTTTATTAAAAACTTTAAAACTTGCAGTCACGACATTCATAAAAATAACTGTGACTGCTGCAGGTGTGCAAGTGCCATCTCTAGGTTTGTTATCAACATTGTTATCGGTGCGGAACAACAAAAAAGATGTGTGCAAATTGAATAATAACAATAGTGCGTGCGGGTGGTCTGATCGGAAAAGAAGAAACCAAGACAGAGAATATAAAATCAGTTTTATTGATGACGTGCTAAGTGAACTAAGTAAGTACACAAGGACAATGCAACATCCTGAGCGGTTATCTCTGCGTTAATCTAAGTGCTGTGTGTGTGTTTGTTTCTGCAAATACTTTAGTATGCGTGTGTTTGTGTGCCGATTTGTGTTTGGTTCCCCGCCCACAAACGAGGCGAGAATCCGACAACAACAATGGCAAGAATACAGAAGAGTCCGCGATGCAGTGGCAATCAAAGAAATGGAAATTTACCATGAATCAGAGAACTGTCAGTACCCCGGGCAGCCGCCTCTCTATCTATCATTCCGGGGTCTTTATCGTAAGCTGCGTACAATTCCCCTTGCATTAGCCGATCGGTCGAATGAGATCCCCTACACAGGAAAAAATATGTTTACTCATTAATATGTATTAAATTAACGACGAAAAAGAAAATATAAATCAGCTCAGACTAGGATTACACTTATTTTTCTAGAAGAATAATTATTATTTTGTTATTATTTTACTTTCACTTAAAAAAGTATTGTGTTATTCTATATAAATTTATATTAATTTTATTATTTATTGATATAAAATCATTAAAACTTAATTTTAAATTCAAGAATAGCCTTTTAGAGGTAATATATTCTTCACTTCCTAATCTTTAAGAAGTAGAGATTTATACTCTTTAATTTTTTCAGAACCTAAGAAACCAAATACTTTTATGAATACCCAAACCCTCTTATGTGGCGCACATGCAAAGTTTTCATTTCTAATTATTTTTTACGATTTTTAAATTTTCATATTCTTCTTTTTACATAAATTTTCCCGTCCACCTTCCACTTGAGCGACCGTTTAATTGGCCTCAATGTGCATATTGTTCGCATATGCTAAAATCCGTGAAATTTGAGAAGCGTGTCTCACAAATTTTTGTTGGCTTTGAATAACAATAAAGTTCGGGTTACGCGGCGTCCGGTATTTCAAGGGGTTGGTCTCGTAACGGCAAATTGCGGTGCACTTTCAACCTTTGGCTTTGACATTGGCTGCTCGGGCTTTCTTTTCCAGGAATCGTCTGACACCCGCTCTCACTGACCTTGACATTTGCCGTTAAAATACCAGGAGGAGCATTCCTCCGTGTGTGTGCCGTGGGTGGGTGGGATGGTTCGGGCGGTTGGCGGCGGGTTGGCGATTCTTTCACGTACCCCGCGGCATTGACAGCTTTTAAAGTATTACCCTGGCAGGGGTAAAGCATTCACTTTGCATACATTAATATTTAATTTGATTTAAGGAAACTTCATTCGTTTTAATCAACCCTGAAGAAATACCAGGGTTAACTTCCTTTACTCTGGATGATTCGAAAAGTAAAATTATAATTTCATAATTATGAAGGTTTTTCTTTGTGTTAATTTTAATTTCCCTTGTGGTATAGCATAAATTAGATTTAAATGCATGATCTAATCGTATCTTTTCTATTTTGCCTTTTAGGCTTAAAAATACATATAGTTTGAATTTCCATCACTAAGTATCTACTGTTGAATAAACTCCATCTACAACGTTTTGTTTGCCTTATTTTGACGTCACTGTTGGAATGCTTAATTATTGATTTGCGTGTAGGGTTTCTGAAAACTTTATGGTCAACTGGTTAATAAGGAGCGACGGCGACTGACAAACAAAAGCAAAAGTAATAAAGCCGGTCTGTATGTGGAGGTGGAGTGGGGTTAGTGGGAACGTGGAGAAGGATTGGGTGGGACAACCATGACGATGACGCACGATATATGATTGCCGCCCGGCTGACGCACAATTGATAAAGTGCAGCCATAAATGAGGCGAGTATTCATCCCGGGCATTCCTTTTTCTCTGATTGCACAAAAAAAGCGAGAAAAAATACAAAACAGTGCAAAGATTAGTTTGGTTTTCTGCAGAGGAAATAATTTTCTATATATATAATATATATATCCTTTTAATAGTAATCTCCACGATTATATTTTATAGCAAAAACAATGGTTAATGCCTTTTAAAGCTTGACATGTTATTACAAAAATTAAATATGAATATATTTCTAACAACTTGTTTTTTCCTGTGCACAGGGTAAAGCAACGAGTTCCTCCGGCTACGGCTGCTGCTGCTGTTGCTTGGGCACACTTCTGGGCAACGCATTGTCGCCGCCGACCGCAAAGCTGGGCAAAATTATGAACTTGTGTTCCTCGGGCGCAACGGCATCGACCACATCTTTATCGTCCACAGGCCAGGCGGATAGGAGCGGGGGAGTCCCAGGAGGAGGTGCTGGAAGCGGCGGAGGTATCGGTGGCGAAGGAGAAGGTGGAGGTGGAGGCAGAGGTGGCAGTGCCAGCGGCGGCGGCGACACAGGTCCCTCGGAGGCCACACACTGCTTTGGAGGAGTCGGTGGAAGCTCCGGTGCAGAGGAGTTGACCAACGCAAACAGCCAGGCCAACGGAGGAGTAGGAGCGAGTGGAGCCACAGGTGGTAGCCAACAATCAACTGGCAGCAATAAACACAGCCAGCAAAACAACGAAAACAACGCAACCATGCCGCCCGAGACGCGTCCCAAGATGGTGACAGTCAAGCATCCGGAATCTAACAAGCCCAAGCCCACCACCAAGAAGAGCAAGCCCATCCAGGCGGACCAGGACGTCATCAAGGCGCTGCAGAGATGCCGAGACGAAGGCAAGTAACTCTATTCAAATCGAACTAACTATCTAACTTGGCTCTCAAATCTTTTCCCGCAGGCATCAAGCGCTTGGACCTGAGCAACTCCTCGATCACTGTGATCCCCAGCACGGTGAAGGAGTGCATCCACCTGACGGAGCTGTACCTGTACAGCAACAAGATCGGACAGCTGCCACCGGAGATCGGGTGCCTAGTGAGCCTGCGCAACCTGGCGCTGAACGAAAACTCCCTGACCTCGCTGCCAGAGTCCCTGCAGAACTGCAGCCAGCTGAAGGTGCTGGATCTGCGGCACAACAAGCTGGCGGAGATTCCCCCGGTGATCTATCGACTGCGCAGTCTGACCACTCTCTACCTGCGCTTCAACCGGATCACCACCGTGGCCGACGACCTGGGCCAGCTGGTCAACCTGACCATGCTGAGTCTGCGGGAAAACAAGATCCGGGAGCTGGGCAGTGCCATGGGGGCGCTGGTAAACCTTACCACGCTGGACGTGTCGCACAATCACCTGGAGCACCTGCCGGAGGACATTGGTAACTGTGTGAACCTCCGTTCCTTGGACCTACAGCACAACGAGCTGCTTGACATACCCGATAGCATCGGGAACCTGAAGTCCCTGGTGCGCCTGGGCATGAGGTACAATCGGTTGAGCAGTGTACCGGCCACCCTGAAGAACTGCAAGAGCATGGACGAGTTCAATGTGGAGGGCAATGGCATCACCCAGCTCCCGGACGGAATGCTGGCCAGCTTGAGCGGGCTGACCACCATAACCCTGTCGCGAAATCAGTTCACCAGCTATCCGACTGGCGGCCCGGCGCAGTTCACCAACGTTTATAGCATCAACTTGGAGCACAATCGGATTGATAAGATCCCCTACGGAATTTTCTCGCGGGCCAAGGGCCTCACCAAGCTGAACATGAAGGAAAATATGCTGACTGCTCTGCCCCTGGACATTGGCACCTGGGTGAACATGGTGGAGCTAAACCTGGCCACCAATGCGCTCCAGAAGCTGCCCGATGACATAATGAACCTGCAGAACCTCGAGATACTCATCCTGTCCAACAATATGCTCAAGAAGATACCGAATACGATTGGGAATCTGCGAAGGCTGAGGATCCTGGACCTAGAAGAGAACCGCATCGAGGTGCTGCCCCACGAGATTGGACTGTTGCACGAGCTGCAGCGACTGATCCTGCAGACCAATCAGATTACGATGCTACCACGCAGCATCGGCCACCTGGGCAACCTGACTCACCTGTCTGTTAGCGAAAACAACCTGCAGTTCCTGCCCGAGGAGATTGGGTCGCTGGAGAGCCTGGAGAATCTGTACATTAACCAGAATCCCGGCTTGGAGAAGCTGCCGTTTGAGCTGGCCCTGTGCCAGAACCTCAAATATCTGAACATTGACAAGTGCCCGCTGAGCACTATTCCGCCGGAGATCCAGGCGGGCGGACCGTCCCTGGTGCTGCAGTGGCTCAAGATGCACTCGCCATACCGCCAAATGTGAGATGTGGACGGCGTCTGGCGCACCGTCTACGTGGGCAGCGACTGCTACTATCAGTACGAGCTGCAGGCGGTGAGCCAGGCGCCCGGTGGAGGTGCTGCAGGTGGTGGTGGAGCTGCCGCAGGAGGAGCATCTGGCGGAGGGTCCTCCAGAAGCAGCGACCGACGCTAACGGTGCGATCTCAGCTAACGGGCGAGAGATCCTGTCCCCCACACATTCTTCAACCCAATCCTCTAGGGGGGAAACTACATTGGTTAGGTGCTACTTTAACATTTTTATAAATTTAAATAATATTAATTTATTTTAATTTTTTTTTATATTTTAATTAATTTTTTTAATTATTAATAATATACATCTTTGTAATTATTCATTTGTTATTTTCAATCACTTTAAGTTAAAGTTAAATTTACAATTTAAAATTAAACTCATAATGGAAATTTATGTTTTAAATCGTTAAATTTATTTAGGTAGTTTCTTTGGAATATTTCATATTTCAATCAATCTGCTGGAAATTCAGATAGTTAAGTTTATTCTCCTTAAAATTAATATTAAAATATAAATTTGTAAACCTTTTCCTTTGTGGTTTCACCCCCTTGACCCCGACTGGAGTGCGTTGGCTGACAAAATGATAGCTTTAACACGTTATACCAATGTCCCGCGTATTATAAACTGCCCCGATTTGCTTTTTCTTTCTGTGTTCAAGTCCTGTCCAGTTCAGAGTCCACAGTTTAGGTTTTATCTTAACTCATGCTTCCAAAAGCTAGTCAAAAATAAATACAAATGTAACACGCGAATCGAAACGAAAGTGAATTGAAAGCTTTAAACCTTCTGTTCCATGTTTGGTCATAGAGAAAGCTAAATCCAATGTTCAAAACTACACAAAAAATACGCAAGCGCCAAGGAATTGTTTGAAAACAAAAACAAAAAAACATAAGAGTGGTTAAGAAATTATTAATCTGTATACACATAAACCGTAGACGTATTTTGTATAAGCAAGCGCAAAGAAAAATTAAGCAACAAGTATTAAACTGTGTGTAATTTGTTAAAAAAAAAAAGAAATTGCAAATGTATGTTTTTTTTTGTGGTGCCCCAAAAAGATCGACATTTTATATGTTAGTCTAAGCATAAATTAACCACAAAGTAAATCAACTGCAGCCATTTGCACTAGCGAAAGATAATGTCGTATACTTCATGTGCGTCGTCGTGTGTCTGTAATTAAGTTGAATGAATATTTTAGATGATTTCAAAGCATTTAGTTACCATAACCATAATCAACGATATGTGTATGTTTGCATGGAGAGAAAATCAAGTTAAGAGTAAATTAATATCGTAAAATGGCACTTAACTGATAAGCGGAAAAGATATTTAGAGATAACATGGACTCATAGTTGTTCTTCTGGGGAAGATTGGATTTAACCATGAAAAAGATTGTAAAAGTGTTTTGACAGAGAAAGTTTCTTTGAAAGAATTAAAAATTAATGGTTTTAATTGTGTTTACGATATTGTATACGTAAATGCATTCTGTTCAAGACACTTTTTTAGTAACTTTAAGGCCGATCTGTCACGTAATCAGCTCAAAAACAACTTATTTAGTTTTATATCGTAAACTACATGTCTTGAAACACAAAACAGAGATGAAGGATACAATTTCGAGCTACTCTCCGCTGCAATGCAACGCAAATGGGCTTTAAACTCTAAACAAAACTTAAATCAATAAATCAACGAAACTAACTTTAACTGTTGTGCATCCAAACAAACATATTTACACAACTTTTACACATCTATTTTTTGAAAAAAGAAAAAGAAAAGAGCCAACCAAACACTCGAGATACTATACATACGTATTTATTTCAGTCTCCATGGGATATGCATAGTATGTACATATATTTTTCAAACAAACTGTATGCGGCAGGGTAAACTAAACTGGCAAAAGTAATTTAATTACAACAAAAAAATGTCTAATATAACGAAATAAACAAAAAGTATATTTCCAACGGTACAAAAATGAAAACGTAAATGTAACAGAAATACAAATAAATGTTAAACTGAATATATTCGCACGCTAGGATAATGAACACAACACCCAAAAAAATAAAAATAAATAAATAAAAACAACAAGGAAAAATAGAATTTGGCGCAATTTCGAGCCAAATTCGCAAATACAAACAATAAATGTTAAACGAGGTCAAGTTAAATGAAAGTGAAATGTACAAGTTATATGGTAAACGCTATCAAGTCAAAATATAATGATATTCCTAAAGTGAAAAACATATTTAAGCATACCCATAAATATTTGCGAAATAAAAAGAAAACAAATGTTAAAATACGTTAAAAAGAATACGGCCTTTTTCAAGTCTGGATTCTATTTTTTAAAGCTGGCAATGCTTAGTGATTGTGTTTTCGATCACCGATCGGTTTGTACCCTCTACTTTAGCTTTTCCCCATATAACAAGGGCAATACTTATATTTATATTACTTATCCTTTAAGCTTTGATTATGTTTATCGAGGAAGAAAACACTTAAATATGATAATATTCTTTGTTGGCACAAATGAAAAAACCATATCATTAAAATCCGGCTTATAAAGGTGAGTTTGCTCCAAATATAAATTGTATTTTTAGAGATATATGCATGTATAATATATATCGAGTCAGTACCAGTCGAAACCCATTAAATTGTCTTAATTTAATTCAGGCCCTTGTGTGAGTTATCCAAAAATATACAAACACATATGTATTAAGGTGTACTATATACCCTAACCATCTGACTCAAACCCGAGGTAGCAGCTCAAACAGCTGTTTTCAGCTCTTTGTACCCGAGAGAGGTGATAACAAAAGACACAATATTTTGCCAGTCAGTTTATAAACAATTCCCAAAGCAAAAGGAAGCACAGCGATAAGGTGAGTGATTCTCCAGGTGGGAGATACATATATATAAACTACGTGCAGGCCACAGCGTAGTGGGGCAAAGAACATAAATGCGCAAAAGGTCAGTGCAAATGTGGGCCTTTGTTTGACTGTCTCGTGATCAGGAATCACAGTTTGTATCCCTTTCAAGACTGAAACCTTGCGAAACCAAGCCTCTCTAAAATCCCAGAGTAATCTTTCTACTCTACCTGTATACTTTCAGCCCAACAATGAAAACCTTTACATCTCTATTGCTGACCTTGGTGTTGGCCTTTCTCGGCCCAGACTCTAGCTGCTCTTACTCCCCCAGAGAGGATGCCAGAATTATTAAGGAATTAAAGAGACAAGAGGCACTAAACCACGCCAAGATCGCCAGAGAATTGGTTCACCGTGCATCATGGGCCGCCTTGGGCAGCATTTCCACAAACAAAGCCGTTGAAAATTACCCAATGGTCAACATAATCTCCATAGATGACAGCGATGCCAATGGCAACTCCACCGGCAAGGTGCACTTCCTGCTGACCGACTTGGATTTCACTGGACCGGACTGGCAAAAGGACAATAAAGTGACTTTCATGTTCTCCGACGAACAGACTTTAAGGTGCAAGGACGCTGGCAAGGATCCAATGGAGCCCACGTGTGCCCGTGCCATGATCAGTGGCCAAGTAATAAAGGTAAGTAAAAAGAGTAACAAGTCTTGTGAAATCAACCTTAAGTAATGTTTAATCATTAGATGGATCCCAATGGTACCAACTATCAGGCCGCCTTGAATGCCTTTACGAAGCGCCATCCAGCAGCCGTCCATTGGTTAGCCGGTTAGTACTACAGAATTTATAGTATTTGGTTTATTGGTGTTAAACAATTCTCCCTTTCTATTTTCCATTTCCAGCCCACACATTCTACTTGTGCGCCTTGGATATTAAAAACATCTATGTGCTGGACTTCTATGGAGGTCCCCACCAGGTCAGCGCATCGGATTATTATGCCGTTAAGCTGTGAAACAAGCTTAACAAGCAGGATGTTTTTAAAATGAAATTTCATTGTTTCAACGAACTGCACAAAAATGATTAAGGAGAAAAGACAAAGCACGCGCGCTGCCACTTATCAGTTAAGCTCAGTGATTTCCAGTCATGGGCATTGTCTTTGTACAATAAATATAAGGGAAAAATTTCAGGAAAATAATATACGTAGGTGGTTAAGGTGCACCCAAATTAGCAATGTTATATATATCAAAATTCAAACCCTAGCATAATGAAAAAAAAAAAAAAATCCCGCAATAAAAGTAAACCAATTCTTGTTGGTTAATTTTTGTGTATATTTTAAACGGAAGTTTGCAAAGTTTATATTATTTTGGCGTTACGCCTCGGATTAGTCTTTCAAAGAGGGGTACAGTGACGAGGTATCTATCCTAGTGGGATCCGGGCACTGTGCACAGGGTGGCATCGATCTTCTGCAGCTGCGGCAGGATGTCGCGCAGCTTGGAGCGATAGCGAATATCCTTGGCCAGCGGATTGTACTCCAGGTAAATGGTCTGCAGGGCCTTGTTCACTTTCAGCACCTCGATGTTCTTCCAGTCATCCACACCGTTGTGATTTAGCCAGAGCTCCTCGAGGAGCTCGAGGTTCTCCAGGTTGGCAATGCCCTTCAATCGGTTCTTGGCCAAATCGAGGGTCTCCAGCTTTTTGTTCTCCGAAAGGTTTTCAATGATTTCCACTCCGTTCTCAGATATGTAGAGCTCCCTGAGGTTAGCCAACTTTTCTAGGTTCTCGATCTTTACAATTCGATTGGCCTGTAGGCTGAGTATCTCCAGATTGACCAGCGTGTCAAGGTTCTCGATCTTGGCTATCTTGTTCTTGCCAAGAAAGAGCTGGCGGAGATTGACCAACATCTCGATGTTCTCGATCTTCTTCAATTTGTTGTCGCCCAGCTCCAGCATGGTAAGATTGGTCAGCATCCCCAGATTCTCGATACCCGTAATGCGGTTTGCCACAAAGAAGATCTTGTCCAGCTTGACCAGCTTGTCGACGTTCTCGATCTTGGTGAGGCGATTGAAACTGAGGTCCAGCACCTCCAGGTTGGTCAACTCATCGAGATTCTCGATCTTTGTGATCTGGTTGTCGTACAGCTCCAGCTCCACGAGGGACGTCAGCGTGGACAGGTTCTCGATCTTCTTGATAAGGTTCCAACGCAAGAACAATCGCTCGATCTGCGTCAAGGGCTCGAAGTTTTCCAGCTTCTCGATGCGTCGATGATTCAGATCCAGCTCGTAGCAGTCCGGATCGATGGTAATTATCTCCTCAATAGAGGGCACCTCCTCGGCATTAATCACCTGGATGCCGGCGGTTGGCTTGGCGGCTTCCGTATCGTTCATTAGTCTGTCGGCATCGCCCATTTTGTATTTTAATAAAGCAGTTTATCCTTTAAAAGATCTCTCAAATGACTTTTGCAAAATTCTATGCCGACTTGACTTGTTTATTTCGTTAGCGCAGGGAGTCGAATGAAGTTAGGTGGTTTAGGCACGGGCATTGAGTGACGTCACAGATATATCGGATCTTGTAAAGAAACAAAACTTAAGAATTACGATTTATATGCAGTTTATGTTAAGTTTAGAGGGCTTACTGCATTGTTTATTAAGTTTTATCATTATGTAAAGCTTTGTTTTGAAGATTTACAAGACTGGCAAATATTTAATTGCCTACTGAGCCACCTTCTAAATTTGCCGGCTATTCAATACTGTAAATTCTAGAGATGTGTGTCAGACTTTGCATGTACAAATAAGTAGAAATAATCTAACAAACCCTAATTCAATCTAAATTGCTTAATAGCAGATCGTCTAAAGATTATATATTAGGTTTGTAAATAATCTGAATAAGTACATGTGATGTACAACAAGACGGCAAGCATTCTTCACGCCAGCACATTGCACATCTCTAGTACAGTGTTGGATAATGTCGATTCGATATCCCGTCAGCTGTGCTGCGAGCGTGTTGATTTCAATTGGCTATAACTTGCGAATTGTTTAAACAAGAGCGTCGAAAAATGCTGTGAGTTCACAGTCAACAAATTGTGCGTGAGCCTTCATCCCAATATTTCACTGGAAACCTCAATCCTTAAGGAGTTAAACCAAGGAAAATCGAAGGAATCCAGCCAGCATGTCGACGGGTTTAAAATGTCGCAATTGTGGATCCAACGAGATCGAGGAAGATAATGCTCGCGGAGATCGGGGTAGGTTATAGATTTATCCTTATACTGCTGTATTTTACCGTATCCCTTGCCTTGCAGTGTGCATGAACTGCGGCTCGGTGCTTGAGGATTCGCTCATCGTTTCCGAAGTTCAGTTCGAGGAAGTCGGACATGGAGCTGCCGCAATCGGCCAGTTCGTCTCAGCGGAGTCGTCGGGCGGAGCCACCAACTATGGCTATGGCAAGTTCCAGGTGGGCTCGGGCACCGAGTCCCGCGAGGTGACCATTAAGAAGGCCAAGAAAGACATTACATTGCTCTGCCAGCAGCTGCAACTGTCGCAGCACTACGCCGACACAGCTCTGAATTTCTTCAAAATGGCCCTAAGCAGGCACCTCACCCGCGGGCGCAAGAGCACTCACATCTACGCTGCCTGTGTCTACATGACCTGCAGGACAGAGGGCACCTCTCGTAAGTGCTGTAGCTACCTAAATATGTGGGTTAGCCCCCTAATGTCTTGACAATCCCCACAGATCTTCTCATCGACATCAGTGACGTTCAGCAGATTTGCTCCTATGAACTGGGCCGCACCTACTTGAAGCTATCGCATGCCCTTTGCATCAACATACCGTCTGTGGGTGAGTAATTGTCGTGAATACAAAATAGGTAGTTGGTTTCTTAATCAAGATAGGAATAGTTTCCATTGTATTCCTAAGTAAAAATCATTGGATTTGAGAGTTCCTTTTTAGTTGCAATTAAAAGAGAAATCATCGGATTTGAGAGCTTAGATTCAAGGTACTCATCTGCTGCGTGAGTTTGCTTATCAGCAAGAAAGTTCTTATTTTGAATTTGTAATTCACAAGTTAAATGTGAATCATATTTTACATTTAAATTATATTGCCAGACTGCCTAAAAGTATTTTTTTTCTGGAGAAAACCTGTAAGCTTATAAGTTCAATAATAAAGCCTACACATCGTCGCTGCCAAGTAGGTTAAAATATCCTTTTTTAAATGTCGACTTTTGCTTTTAATATCCACACTGTAGCAACATAAAATTTTTTTGAACCCTTCCACATCCCTTTCAAATATATTTCAATCAGTAAATTGTAAATTCGGAAAATCTAATAATGTATTTTGTTTGATTAAAGTACATAATTGGTAATAGATTCATAATCAATATAGGATAACATTTGCTTTATTTATATATATTTATTATATATGTATATAAAAAAACGGTAATTGTAGGAGACCTTCTTATCAAAAGCAAAAAATCAGTACAATTTCCAAAAGAAATCCATAATGTCGGAACGTAAAACTGATTGTTGCGCAGAGCAGCCTAGAATATAATGCATATAGGAGCAAAGTACGGGGCTTAATGTCAGTAGAAAGGCATGTTATGTATGTGAATATGCATGTAAGAGAGTTATAATGAAACAACTACGAAATGGAGACACTACTGGAGCTATGTTCGAACTTCGAATATAATTAGATAATATTTGCGCATACTCGGGCATTTCTTTTGATTCACTTATTACGTAAACTGGTTAACTTGGCTTTCAAATTCGTCGTATGCAATTCTTAACATGGCTTATTATCCCTTGAATAGAGTAGGTATAGGTAGGTGTATATATCGTTATCAGATCAGATGTGTGTATATATATGCTGGCAAAAAATATGTTTGCTATATATAGTATTAGTTCCTCCACTCAACTCTTTCCTTCTTTAGAATATTGGTTAACGCTAGCTTGACTGATTGCCCCGAATTCACTGCTTATTGCATTTTATTTACGATGTCTGTGCGTCTCTCTATAGCGCCGATTTAACTTACATATTCCCCCTTTGCCCACCCCCTTTCAAGTCGTACGGAACGTATTAAGTTTTTCGAGTCAACTACTAAATCTGCACCTAGGTGTGTATAAAGTTACGGGTGTATATATATTCAACTTGCTTCGATTTTGAAAATATCCTTTGTATGCATTTTGCCAACAAACTGTGTACAGTGCTTTTCACAACTTCAGAACGGCTGCAAACTTGACTGGCTTAACGTGCTATTGGCTATAACGAAGGGAACTTTGAATGGTTCCTTAAATCGAGTGACTTTCTTGACATGATCTCGCTCCCGCAACCGTGCCGAAGTTGTAAAACGCACCGTCTCGAGGTGTATATATATGTATGACTATATATAGGACTATTATGAAAACTAGAGCACTCTACTATCGTCGTATATGTCTATATCCGTATATACGCTCTATATCTGCGTCTAAAACTCCAATTTGCTTGCTTGTGTTGCACTGAAAACCCATGAGTTTCGATTTTGTAGCTGTATTGGTCTCCTCGATTGTTGCTGCTGCTGCTGCTGGCGATAGTAGCAGGCTCCCTGCCACTCGGCGCAGTAGAGCTGTGCGCATCAGGTGCTGCCCTCCGTTGCCAGATCCTCCCCCGAACCGTTGACATTGTTGGTAGTCAAATTGCTGCCATTGGATGTAGCAGTTCCAGTTCCAGCTGCTGTTGCTGCTGCGGCTGATCCTCCTCCGATTGGCGTTGCACACAGCGAATTCGAGGGCGAACTCATGGCCGTCATTGTGGTGGGTCCATAGAATATCAGTTCGGGAATCTGGCCGCCCTGCACGCCAGTGCCGTTGGTGCTCTCCGACGAGCACTGGAACTGGAACGTCACATTGCCCATGAGAACCTCCGACATGCCCTCCTGGCCGAAGAAGCTTAGCTCGTTGCCGTCTAGAATTACGGAAGCGGTGTAGTAGCACTCGGGCTCGATTTGAATGGGGTTCTCGAAGAACACGTGGAACGTGTTGCTCGAGCCATCCGAGAAGAACTTGGTGTCGTTCTCGGCGAGGGTGCGTCCCAGACGCTTCAGCTCGATCTTGACGTTGTAGTTGGCTGCGCCAGTCGATGAGCCATACAGCCCAAAGCCCACAATGAAGATTCTGTTATAAAATATATATTTGGCATTAAAAGCTGGAATAATATGCAGGACACACTCCCTTACCTGCGGTCCACGGAGAACTGAATGGAATCACAGCGTCCGCGGTAGCGCCACTGATTCGAGCGGTAGGCGCACGACTGGAAGCGATGGCAGACCTGAGTCTTCAGCCCAGCCCTCGAGCGCGTAGGGAAGCCCAACGAGGGCTTAACCTTGGCGGTGAAGTGCAGAAACATGTCGATCGTTTCCTGCGACGAGAGGATGCCAGTCTGGGCCACACCATTGGCGAACTCCTCCAACGACATGGTGGGTATGCGGATGAGGTGCAGGGCCTGTCCCAGCAGCCTGCGCTTATTCTGCGGCGTATCGTCGATGGTCATCTTCTCGCAGGCGTTCATGGCCCAATTTAGAGCCGCCTCGAACAGGTGGATCTCCTTACAGTTGAGCGTTTCCCGCGAGAGGATCGACTCGAAGGTCTTGAGGTCAATGTCCACAAAGTCCTCGGACTTAACCGCCATCTCGGCCTGTGCGTCGATCACTTCCCAGCAACGCTGCATCAGTTCGGGCTCCTCGAACAGACGCGATTGACTGAGAAGTAGGCAGGCGTTTTTTGCCGTCAACTTCACCTCCAGATAGTTGACGCAGGCCCTGGCCAGGTGGGGCACTATGTACTTTTTAGCTGCGTACAGAGTGGCCAGGATGTGCTCAGGTTCCAGTTTGATTTCATCACAATAGAGGTACCTTGAAGAGGAAATGGGATTTCAATCAGAAACTCTTACTTAATGAGGCTCCAATAAGAAGGCTACCTTAGCAACGTTAAGAAGGCAGTGGGTTCGACGTCAGGCACTTTGATTTCCTGCTTGTTCTCCGCCAATCCGCCGTAGAACATGGCATAAAAGACTGAGCTGCCCGTGGCGAGAATGTATTTGTGGGCGGGTATAGTTTGAATGGGATCAATGTCTGTTTCGTGGGGAGTAAGTCGAGATTAGATTCTGTTGTCGAGTTGAGGCAATGGATTAATTACCGAACTCCCCGCCTACAACGAACTTGACGTCAGACATCAGCTCGTTGTTAAACATGGCCGCGTTCCTCTCTAGCACCGTCGCCTTGCTGGCCTGCCAGTTTGGATCCGCCGTATCAATGGCATTGGATGCCGCCACAGCCGCGAAATGCCAATTGGTTCCGGCGGAGCACACGTACGATCCACTGCCGCTTGTGGGTGTTGCCGAAAGAGCGGCCACCGCAGCAGCTGCCGCGGAACTGGAGGGCAGACAGAAGGCTGTGGGACTGCCAGAGATCCCTCCTCCACTGCCCCCACCACCGCCGCTGCTGCTGCTGCTGCTGTTTAGGGCGCCCGGCGATGCCAGAGGTGAGGATGGAGCACTTATGGGCTGTGTTATCTGTATATTGTGATCCGCTCCAGCCGAGGCACCGCCGGGCGGAGAGACTCCTCCTCCACCCCGCTGCTGCTGCTGCTGCTGGTGATTGTGGGGCGGTGAGTGGAGCAGCCCGTTGCCATTGTTGAGAGTTTCCACTGTGGATTAGAGGGAATAAACGATTACATATTTTCGGGTTATATGGGTTATACTTTTTAGTCTGATTATTCCCACCCAGCTCGTTGAGAATCAGCAGCACGCGTGGCCACATTTGTGCAACTTCCGCTGCGTGTGCATCGTAAATAACGAATGCCAGGGTCTCCCCTTTTTCCACAATTATTTTGCCCCAAAACTACAGTGGAGCTCCTATAAGTTGAGTTACCTTTGGAAATATTCAAAGCATCTGTTTCAAGGCATATTTATTTATAATAATCAAGAAGTAAAGCTGTGACATACATGGTTTTTCCTTTACTAACTTTTTTTCCTATACATCTGCCTTTGAAAATGCAAATTAATTGCAGTTGACCCTCAGTTCATTATTTGTGTGTCATCGGAGCCGCAGTGTTTAATTAATAAATTGCAAAAGTTTCTTGGTTTGGCTATAAAACGAAAACCTACCTATAGATTCAGTGAATATATATTTTTTATATTTTTAAATGAGATTTGAAATAAATGAAAATAACTTTTAAGATACTTTTTTTATATTCATTTCCCTCTTTATATTAAGTGTATTTTTGTCTTATTTTTTTTAAGTAACTTTAAGATTAGTAAAAATACAAATTCGGAAGAGTTATGAGTTCCTGGTTTCACTGTAAACTAAAAGTGGAGCGTCTCAAAATAGCAACGCATTCTGTCGTTGCTGTTGTTTTTGTTGCCAGACACAGCCCCTCTTTCGACGCCTCCCTGTCCCCCTTTCCCCTGGTGACACTGCCTTGCCTGGCTCTGAGTTGTGTGAAAAATCAATAACTCACAGACACACACGGCGGCGACGGCACCTGCCGTCGTGCTGCCTCTTTCTTTGTGTCGTCCGCCCTTTTCCACGGGCCATCGCTCCCCCTGGTTTTTCCTCGGGCTGGCCTGGTCGCCCCTTACCATTGATCCATCCGCCGTTCGGCTGGGAATGCGACATGCTCTCCTGGTTGCGTTTTCCAGCGGATTTCAGCGATAATCTGTTCAGGGGATTATTGCTATTGCCGCCGTGATTGTTGGCTGAGGAATTATTACTACTGCTGCTGGCCATCGTCGTAACTCGCGATTCTACGGAAAGGCAGCTAAGCACTATTAACGCGCGGGTCGGGCTGTAGCTCCAAGCACTGGTTGTTTAAACATTTGCATTCAATTAACCATTTTAACGCCCTCCATTTTATTTTTCCGAACTGCCCTTTGTTTTCGTGTTTTTTTTTTTTTTACGGTTTGTTTGATTTGTTCTTGTTCCGATAACAAAGCAGTGCTGCCAACTCGTGTAAACTTTGAATTCTACACGATGACAGAAACTTTTAAAAACGGAGTGAAGTTCCGATTAGGATGTTAAAATTAGAAAAATAATAGGCTGAATTAACTTCTGTGGCTCTCAAAAAAGAAATGCTGCCCTTTAATGTTACAAACATTAACAATAACAATAGAGATAACAGCGAAAACGATAACGATAACTTTTCTGTGAGTTGTGGTCACCCTAGACTAGTGCTGGTTAACGTGCGGGCTAGGCGCGTGTTTTGAATTTGAATTAGCTGAGAAACACGTCTGCTTTGGGTTTCGCAAGCCATTTGGATTATATCATGGTCACTCGATACTAATAGGTATTTCCGTCATGGCGCGCCATAAAAAGGCGTACGTGTGGGAGCAAATAGGGCCGACTCAAGATTTATTCTACACTGGGGGAAAATATTTTACTAAAATTATTCAATTTATATTTATAAATATTTTGAATTCATCAAATTTAATAATTAAATACTGTATTGAGATTTGGATTTTATGTTTTCCCTTTCTTTCTACCTCTTTTCAATCGAATTAGCCTTGCTGCTGGCTTTACCTGGTATTTGCATGCTCGAATCGTATTTGGTCTATTATTTATTGACTGTACCGGGCGCATACATATTTATTATGAAGAAACAAAACGCTGAACTTGAAATCGATTTTGATGTGTTTGCTTGGACAGCGATCGAGGGAGCTCACTCACTTGTCCAAGGTTTGTTTATCTCTTAGCACATTCGTGTACAGTAAAACCAGTTTCTGCAGTAGCAGCAGCCGGCAGCAGATCGAAGATGTGTGCCGAAAAATAAAAAATGTTGTTGACCTTTGCCTAAGCTAATTTTTGACTCATCATCATTTCCCCTCCCCATGATATAGTCGCCCATCTGGAACATTCGTTAGCAATTTTGGGGCTGACTGAAGCTTATAAATTAAATGTGGGTCATATTTATAAGGTGAAATGATTAGTTATAAATGCTCGAATTATCCTTACTCTGTTCTGGTGGTGGCAACTCCTCGTTCTCCGGCACTCGAGCGGCGTACTCCGGCTCATAGTTGTGCGCGTAGGCGCTGCCCCAATGGCCGGCAAAGTCGTCCTCCTCGAGGGTCAGCAGGTGGTCCAGCACCTGCACGCCGCGCTCGAGGGGGCCGTGGAATTTGTTGATCAGCTCGGAGAGCCGCAGGTTGAGGCCGTAGTTACCCGAACTTCCGATGCTGCTCGATTCGATGGCCCAGTAGAAGAGGTGGCGTCCCAGGTGGCTGCTTAGGTGATTCGCAAAGGCCTCGATCATCTTTCGGACGACAGGGGCGAGATCATCTTCACATAACTGCAGGTGCCTTGGCTGAAAGTTAAAAAATGTAAGACTTTTACTTTCAGAACTTAAAGATTTCGGATTAAGTAGTGCAAATAATGTAACTCTTTCAATATTTTAGAGTTAATTTAATACTTTTTGAATGCCAATCCCCATTATGTCACATTCGCATAGAAAATCTAACCAATTGTGAGAGACAGACCGCAAAAATTGGTAATGGCAGAGCACTCCTATCGGTTTGACCACAATCGTAATTTCAGATACATGTAACATAATCTGATTTTTATGGATATAAATGATACAATTTGGAATCAATTTCAATTTCTGCTCGCTGCCTCTCGATTGAAAAATTGCCAAATGCGGGACTGCTGGTGCACTTTCACTTCTCCGTTTCCCACTTACACTTACACTTCCACTACCATTTTCATTTTCAACTCCAACTCGCACGCATTTGTCGCATTTTATTAGCTTCAGGAAGTGGAATTAAGTCGGATACCCCCGTTGGGCGGGGGCCCTAGTCCAAGTTTTGGCTTAATACTTTTTGGGTCAGCTGGAGAACGAACCCATCGCCCTCTCACTGTATTTCTCTCTTTTTGGGTACCTTTTGCACCTGACTCTCGGCCAGCGGAAATTATGCAAGCGGCTATTTTTAATTGGCAGCACCGCGAAGTCCGTAACCAAAACAAAACGGCGACAGACATGAACATAAGTCTTGGCTCTGAGAGAGTCTCTTGCCTTACATTTTCGACTCGTCATGGCGTCTTGTCTTTCCTACAATCAACAAGTCTGTGTGCTGCCAATATGTGGGGATCTACCTTACACGGCCACGCCCCCAAATAAACAAAGCAATTTGTTGTCGTCGCCTCTAATGAAGTTCTTCATGGTTCGATTGCCTGTGGAGAACTCGGATCTTTGGCAGACATTAGCTTTGGTCGTATCTGGATTCACCTTTGAAGTGATTAACTCGAATCAGCAAATGTGATGATTATATTTGATATATTATATATAATACAGTGGAGGATTTCACAGAGACAACTGTTTTCACTAATTAACTTTACGCAACATGGATTAAACCAAAACTTGGTGGTTGCTTCTCCATGTTAAGTTTTTTCAGCATCATATTAAATCTAATCAAGGTTGTAATTTGCTAACTGCGGTTAAAATTGCTGAACTATTACGTTTTTAATGAATAATCCAAGCAGATATTTATATATGAAGTTACATAAGTTCATTTGTACTAAATCTGATGTAGAATATGTGATTAAAATTATAAATATATAAGCAAGGTCTTTCCCAGATTCCCTTGTGGAGAACAAGTTCATAATATCGGTTAAATGGTATAAATTTGGCGTTTAATCTTCAGTACTTAATTTAGTGCTTAACCCCTAAAAATATTCCATATGACCTAATAAAAGTCCACACAACCTTATATTTCTTGGTTTACATGGCATTATATTTAATATTATATACATCCAGTGGAAGGATAAAATCTTTGCTTTTTATCATCAGTTTTTGAATCAAAAGGAAGCACTTAAGGTAAACATCAAACCAAAGTATCTGTACTTAAAATAGAATTTAAAATTTTATAAAGATCATTTCTCTACACGATTTACTGTAGTTTTTTTTTTATCTAGGCATTTTCTTTTCAGTTGTTAATAATTTAATTAACAGCTTAGTACGCTTAAAAAAAAAACCATCAAATAATCCCCTCGGAATTAGTTAATTTTTAATACAATTTTCATTAATTGATGGACTTGTTCTAGGCAGGTTATTGCACTTTTTCAATGAACCTCCTGCCGTTTTCTCATTACCCCTTCACCCTCCTTTATTGCCATATGCAAAACACACGCATACTATTTGTGCTAAATTAATTTCATGGCTTAACAATCGAGTCACGTTTATTATTCATAAGCTGTGGTCTGTTGTTATTTTCCCTGCGCATTCAGTTTTCGGTTTGCCGTATTTTCGCATTTTCATTATTTTGTATTTTGTATTTTGTATTTTGTGCACTTTGTTTAATTTCCATTCTTCAGGTCCGATTTTCATAGTAATACTTATTTTCCGCTCCGCATTAAGTCGCAGCTCGTATTTGCCGCTTGCATTAACTCTTGGGTTGCCCTTTTCTTAATTTTATTCGCTGCTGTTGTTGTTTTCCTCGGCCGGTTGTTTTTACAGGGCTCTCTCGGGGGGTTTATTTCATTTTTCATTGCCTCTTTAATTGCGAATGGTGGCGACCCACTTTTTGGCCAAAGTCTCGGGTCAGCGTCTCGCACACACACTCTGCCAGAAAAAAGGTGGTAAAGCAACGCCCGCGTAACACTTTCGATTTTATTTCCTCATTACACGCTCGCTCGCCAAGAAAACAAAAAATAAATCACAACCACATCCACAAGATCACACGGCGAAGACACAACACCAACAAAAAGTGAAGAGTTGTCTCTTTTTCTTGCAGTTACTGTCTTGGGTCTTGGGTCTTTTGTTTTCTCATTATTTCGTGGCCCTTTTTAACGAGCTCCTTTTGTTGCATTTGCCATTGGCCAGGGCATTTTGCAATAGCCACGCATTTAGCTGATTATCCAAAAGTGTCATAAAGCAATTAACTCTCTGAGTGTTTCCCAGGCATAGAAAATATTACTAAAAGTCGTATTCTAAATTATAAAGAGAAGCTCAGAGGCTCAGCGTTTATTTCTGTCTTTCAACAACTTAAAAATACGTTTCTGTTGATACAATCGCGGACAGGAAAGCAATTGACCTCTGAAGCCCCCTCACACTCGCTCACGTGGCCAATATAAAAGGCAACCTGTCGAAGCTCTCGAACCCTCGATCCGTCAAGTGGCCAAGTAGTCCGCCAATGAGCCTGTTGATTTGCCGATTTTGCACTTTAATTGTGTGTGTCGGATTTTTGTTTTAAATTTTGTCTTGGCTTTGTCTTGCCTTTTTTGTTAATTTTGTTTCTGTCTTTTTGTGGCCAAGTTTGTAATCTGATAAGGGCTTCAAGGAACGTAAGATCAGTTTCGAGTTACAAAATTGCCTTTTAAAAAATTGGTAGTAATTAAAATTGCCTCTTGAAGGTCATTCGCTAAAGATAAACCCAAAAAGTAGCAAGATTGGAATATATGCCCCCGATATATCATGAATTCTTAATACATTTAAAAAATGTGGGTCAGCTGCATTGAAATTATTGTAACTATTGGATAATATTTGCTAACAATAAGGTACTAATAGCAATTAATAAAGTCAAGTAGGGATCCGGTTATTATCTATTATCATTTGTATTACAACACTTGCTTATTGTATACTACATTTTAATACAGGTTGCTTCCAGCCTTACAAATTTTCCGCTAAACGAACTATGAAGATTTTCCATAGATTCCCTGGAAGAATTATAATTATATTTAAAAAAAATACGTCAGATATTATTCAGAAAATATTAGTAATCACTATTGTATTTTTTGAATATTATTTTTAAGGCTTGCTTAAAGTCTAGTGGCATTCCCGGACCACAGTGTCTAATTCTCGACCCCCTGAAAAGTCTGAGTTCCATTTTGCCAGAGTGCCGACTTTTGTGTGAGGTGTTTCCATGTGAGTTTGGACCTCGCTTCGAGTGCCCTTAGGTTGTTTCGCAATTATTCAGACCTGTCGTTCGGGGGCTCTCCGTCTACGGTCTTTCAGTCTATCGGCTCTTGAGCCAGTCTTGGGCTTTAGACGCTTTAATTTGCAGATAATTTTATATGCATTAACATGCAGTTTTTCTCACTCACTTTTCATATTTCTTGAGATTATTTGGTAAGTCATGGTTGCATTTTGTCTAATGACTCGACGAATTAACATTATTTTTTGCTTTTTGTATTTGTACGATCCGTAATTCGTTTTGTTTTGCATTCAATTCTTTTGGCCCAGAAAAATCCCCATTCGCAAGCTCTTTTGACTCGAAATGATGATTTGCAGAATTCTAATTCTGTTTCTTTTGGTGATTGTGACATATTATATATTTTTTCTTTCCGATTTACGACTGTATTTCGGTTTCACCTGAAACCAGTTTTCGTTGCCATTTGTGCAAGTTAAAGTTTAAGTTTTTGTTTAATAATCTCCCGTCATCGAGTTGCTTAATATTTAAAATATTCATGCCGGCAAATGGCGCGATTCTTGAGTGGAATTCTAAATGCGAATCCGATGTCCAGAATGGGAATACAAATTCCTGTTGTGCTTTGTTTGTATCGACAGTTTGGGAGGGGCCCCGCTCTTTTTTTTAACTTTTTAGTTTTTTTGCCAAAGTTTACTTGGTTTTGAAATACAAACACGCGTCTGTATGGAACTATGAAATGAGCGATCTTTGTTCATCTCTTGGCTGACAACTAGCCGGGAACTTCAGGCTCTGGGGAGGTTACGACGAGTGGTATTGGCAAACACTGAGAGTGGGGAGTAGGAGGGCCGTCATTAAAAACAGCACCTTTCGAACACAAAACCATAGTTATGAGCAGTAAATTATAGCCAAATGCATGACAATTAACGGGGAAGAGTGCAGCCAACGTATAATTACACGGCGAGACTTATTATTCCACCGGGTGATAAGGGATTTGTTGAGCCTTGATTGAGATCTCCCCCGATTGGTTACACTGAGGCGTCGGTCGATCATTAAGATTAAGATCATTAAGTCAGTCATTAATTCACTTGATATGACACACTTAATTATTAGGGAATTTAGCGGAATTGAATTCATTAGAAGGGTGACTCTTCAAAGGTCTTAATGGGTTAAACACAGTGTTTAGACAATCAATTAACCGCAGAAATCAATGAGTTCTATATTTAGTCGTACTCTCTAAACACGTGACGTAAGGCGGGAGAATATTCCAGACACAAAGCATAATAAATAATTATCTAAACGGAATTTTTGGGGCTTTTTTGCTGTTATATTTGCACTTCACTCGCAGCTATTTTCTTTAGGTTTTTATTTTTTACACGCTCAACCGGCATCGCAAAGCTGTCAGCTGAGTGTGTTGGGTGTGTGAGTGAAAAAAAACCACACACACAAAAAGTGCACATAAATTAAAACGTCAACAGAAGAACAAACAAACGAGCTACGCGCACTTTGCCAACGATTATTATTATTACTTTAACAAGCAATCAGACAATATACACACTTTTTGTAATTTGTTGGGCGGACGGGCGGCAGACAACCCTGATGAAATAGGTTTTTTAGAGGGACTTGTTCCACGCAGCTTCCTCTCCTCTGTTTTTTTTTTTTGTGGTTTGCGCAGGCGCGACGACCGGCCACGTTTTATTTTTTGGGCTTTTTACTTTTTTTCGGGCTCTGAGACTCAGCGACTGCGCGAGTCAACGAACGAATTCGTTGTGAGAGACTCGAATTTTTCGAGACAGACACAAAACCGGCAACTCGAGACCCGCGACGACCCGATCGACCACGATCGACGTTCGACAATCGGCTGCGTTTTTATTGCATGCGATATGCTTGACCACGATTTGACTTTTATTTACTTTAGACCACATCCACTGGGTGGTGCTAACCAATTTTTATGCTTCAGCTTCTGTTGACACGACTCTCGAACGAGACATTTCCTCAGATTGCATTTCCTCATTTATCGCGCGTTCTTGGTCAATTACGAAACAATTAAAGCAGCAGCAGCAGCAGTTAATTGCTGGTGTGCAAGGGAAACTCGAACCCAAATTGCTGGCATTTTTCCACCAAAATGCGAAGTAATCAGGGGCAGGCAGGGGAAGGCCGAAGGGTAGACCGCACCCGAAATGATAATTGCTGTCATGACAAACGCAAAAATAAAGTTTAAATAATAATCATTTCACTAGCCGCAGTTGCAGTTGCAGTGGCAGTAGCTCGGAGGCGGTTCTCTTGCTAAAAGAGGGGTTCCGGGGCGACATTAAGAAACCATTAGCAGCAGCCGTGCTGGCAACTGTCAAGCAGCAGCTCGGCACTCGAAGAAATTAGCCCAAAGTCTAAAGTCTACAAATCCCTTTGAATTTTCATCTTAAAATATCAGCTTATAGAATTTAACCCATGTTTTGGTAAATAAATCAGGTGATTGTCTGTATAGACTTGCACATCTTCAAATTATATTTTCCAGTGCAGCTGAAACAGTTAGCTCGGGTAACAGCTGTGCCGGATGAGTGGGCGGCGGGCTGAAGGGTCAATGCAGTCACAGTTTCCAATCGCAGTTCGCAGTCACTGCCGCAGCAGCGGCATCATTTTTCAAGTGGACCACTCAGCAGCAGCAGGAGGAGGAGGAGCTGCTGCTGGGCCTCCGTAAATGTGCGCATTCATTAGGGTTTAATAAATAATTTTTTCTCCCTTTTTGCGGAGTTCTTTCTGTTTTTTTGCTGTTGTTCGTGGAGTACAGTTAGCGAGACTTTGACAAGCATCCTCATCCCCCGGCCAGCAGGGGTTGACGCTTAACAGCATCTGCCTTTGTGTGTCAAGTGGCGCTGCATAAACAACCGACTTGGCTGGATCGGATGAAAGGGCGGCGGATTTAGCAGTAAGACCTAGGCTAATGTGCCCTCCCGGGGTAGGGGATAAATATTACTACAAAATTGTAGACAAAATTAATGATTTTGGTGACTGTTGGCACATAGATTAAGGCATCAGGAGCAGGTTTTAACTATTAATAATATTTTATATTAATTTAAAAATATTATTTAAAAATATAACAGGTAACATATCTTGGTATGTGGGAATTTCAAATTATTTGAAACTACCTTTATTTTTTGGTAATCTCTCTCATTTAATCTTTATGTATTTCGAAATAACTTAATTGCTGGTTAAATATGTGTATAGTTTTATAATTCCTTTTGTTGTACTCTTCAAGGCACACTTAAATATAGTTATTATTTTTTTTATTGCAAATAAAAAGAGAATTCCAAGAGCTTGACGGAATGTATGTAAGTCTTACTCAAGTCTGGCATACAAATTATTATTTTCTAGTAATTATTCAAATGATTATATCCGATATGGTTTACCGTTTATAAAGCTATTATTCAAACAATTATGTAAAATGTAATTGTTTAGTTCAAGTGACCATCCACTCAGCCCACTGAAAGCCCAAGAAAATGGCCAGTAAAACGTTGTGAGTTTCCTCCATATACATACATACGTATTTCCCAGACCAATTTGTAAACTCCAAGAGAAGTACGTATTAAAAAATGCTGAAATGCCTGGCAAATATCTTCGGCAAGGTCGAGTGCCCGCTGGTTTTGATTTTCCAATGCGTTTCGCACTGTTTTTCGAGGCGTATTTGTTTGTGGTGCGTTAATGGCTGTTTGTGTTTCGCTTTTGTTTTGGCTTAAGCTTTGGTTTTGTCCGACAGCCACGGCAACGACGACCACTGGGCCGAGTGTTAATTGCACAGGCTGGCTTGTGGGTTTCCTTGGCTGACTGCTCTATCTTTCATCTAGTTCAAATATACCTAATTATTGGTTTAATAGGCCAAATGAATGGCCGAAACCTTTTTCGCGGGACTACGTGACGTATGCGTGATGTTCAGACAAATTTATCGCATGCTAGAAAAACGCCTTCGTGTGGTTCGATCACTCTCGGACTTCGGCTTTCCTCTCTCAACCTCTCTGAGTCTCTCTCTCATTGCCATGTAAAAGTTGAATGAATTGAATAATATCGGACCTGAAGTTCGGGTTCAAGATTGTTTATTTCGGCAGCTGTCCATGAAGACGTGGGCCCGGGCCGGTTATTGAATGTTTTCGGTTTCATTGGCTAGACCGATCCGAGCCGACTTCAAGGTCGTCGAACAAGTTCTTCGGCTGATGCTCTTGCAGTTTGTTAATTTTTATTGAAATCTTTTGATTTTATTGGGAATACTCTAGGTGATGGGGAGGGTATTGACAGTTAATGAAGGAGTTTGCAAATAGTGCTGATAAAAATATAATAAGGATGGAATATAATAATAATAATAATAATAAGGATGGAAATTAGAAGAGATTTTATTAAATTTGCTTTTTTTTTCAATAAAATACAATGTGTATATTGATACTGTATCGATATTTGGCCTGAAGGTCGATTCCTTTCAAAGTCTACAATTTCTTTTAGAACAATATTTCTCAAAGCTACCTTTAATAAGGTACAGATTCTTGATTAGCAAGAACATAAAGTGTGTTTTAGTAATCAGTTTTTATTAAAATTTGATATCTTCTGCTAATTGGTTTCTAAAATGCTCGCTTTAATTCGATTAATATTGAACTGGTAACAGATAACCAGATTTACCATTTCCCATAAACTTGCAAGGGTATTTCAAGCTCTGGTTTCCTTAGTTTTCGACTGGTCACTTCCTGGTATTGCTTCCTTGTTTAATTTTTGATTTATTTATTTTGGTTACAGATCCGTGCTTGTACATCATGCGCTTCGCCAATCGCCTGCAGTTGGGTCCCAAGACTCACGAGGTGTCCATGACGGCTCTGAGGATTGTGCAGCGCATGAAGAAGGACTGCATGCATTCGGGCCGACGACCCACCGGCCTCTGCGGAGCAGGTGAGTGAACCGCTAAAGTTAGAGTTATGACATAGCCGCTAAAGGAAATCATTTTCTGCCTCAAAAAAAGCTCTGCTGATTGCTGCACGCATGCACGACTTTAGTCGCACTCTGGTGGACGTGATAGGTGTGGTCAAGATACACGAGTCCACGCTCCGCAAACGCCTCTCCGAGTTTGCCGAGACGCCCTCCGGTGGGTTGACCTTGGAGGAGTTCATGACCGTTGACCTGGAGCGCGAACAGGATCCGCCATCGTTTAAGGCGGCACGCAAAAAGGATCGTGAGAGGATCAAAGATGTGAGTAAAAATAATGAAATATGCTGTAAAAAGCAAAATAATTACTTATAAATATTTGTTGCTAAGTACTTGAGAGGGTAACCTCAATTAACCTCTGTTTTTAAATTGACAAAACGTGTAGAAAAATAGGTGAAAGATCTTACGATTCAGATGCTAATTTTTATACATCTTTTAAAATCTCTCTCTTAGATGGGTGAACATGAGCTCACGGAACTGCAGAAGGAAATCGATGCTCATCTGGAAAAGGATTTGGGCAAGTACTCAAGCAGCGTCCTCCGGCAGCTGACTCAGGGAAAGGGCGAAACGACGACCAGCTCTCCAAGCACACCCAAGAGCGTCTCCGAGAACGACCTCGAGCTGGAGGAGTCCAGGCAGTTCATCGAACAGTCCAATGCCGAGGTCATCAAGGATCTGATAGCCAGCAACGAGGATGTGAAAAAGACAGAGCAAGGTGGCTTGGTGGCGGGCATAGAAGGCCTGCGCCCCGATATCGAGGCTATTTGCCGGGTAACGCAAAGTGACCTGGAAGATGTGGAGAAGGCCAAGCAGCCCGCACAAACAGAGCTGTTCATCGACGACCTGAACGACGATGAGTTGGACCAGTATGTGCTAACGGAGGAGGAGGCAATGTCCAAGCTCGACCTGTGGAAGAACCTCAACGCGGAGTATCTGCTCGAGCAGAAGGAGCGCGACGAACGGCTGGCCAAGGAGCGGGAAGAGGGCAAACCGGAGCGGAAAAAGCGCAAGCCACGCAAGAAGGTCATTGGTCCGTCGTCCACGCCTGGCGAGGCCATCGAGAAGATGCTGCAGGAGAAGAAGATCTCCAGCAAGATTAACTACGAGATTCTCAAGACCCTCACCGAGGGCATTGGTGGGCTGACCGGTGAATCGCCGGCTCCAAACGCGGACACAAAACCCAGCACTCTGGAAGAGCTGAAGCAGCAACCAGCCATCGTGGAAGAGGGTCCCATTGCTGTGAAGAAAGGTCGCTTCAGGCCATCCTACGATCTGCCCGGACCAAGCAGGAAACGACCCAAAGTGGAGGCGGGTCTGCCAGTTAGCCAGCCAGTTGATGAGGATGTCAAGCCAGCAGTGGTATTGGAAGGAGGTAGGTCCACATGTTGGGATTTAAGTTTTCAATTATGCTCATTCCCTTCGCTCATTTTCCAGATGACCTGGACGAAGATGTGGAGGCGGAAGCAGAAGAGGCTGACGCCGAACCCGAGGCAGAGGCCGAGGCCACTCTCCAGGACATGCTGAACAAGGGGGGCGAGGACGATGACGACGTGTTCGGCTACGGCTTTGACGAGGAGGAGGAATACTAGACTAAGTTCGCATTTAGCCTTTAAAGCATTTTAGTATCTTAACTCTGATTTTATAGTATCGCAACTTACCCGTAATACGATTAAACTAAGCTTTTAGAGCCCGTGGACTTGTTGGTGCTCTGGCAATGTAAAGAAGCTATTAAATCATGGGCCGGCTCCTCCTCGCGGCCATTTACATGCTTAAGCCATGTCGGCGGGGTAAAAACGGAGGATGAGGAGGAGTCAGTACTCCGGACTGGTACTTGTAGTTCGCTTCTAATTGTCGGCGCTGCCGTGGTGCGCGCCTCCAAGTGCTGCAAATAAATATTTCACTCTTAATCATGTTTTGCACTTTGTTTTGCTTGCCTTTCTCCAGGCGCTGCAGGCGGCCAGCCTTGCCAGGAACTTGGCTCGACTCCACGGCCGTGGTCGTAGCTCCAGCCGTGTTGAGTGGCAAGTGCCCGGCAATGAGCTGTTGAGTCTGCCCAAGCACTTGTCTCTGCGATTTTATAGTTATTATGTTGTAATTAGTGTTAATTTACTTGCCTCCGGTTCAGCAAGTCAGCATCCTGAGCGCCGGACATAAAGCATTGCATAGTTTGGCGGGAAATTACTGCTTGGTGCTTCAAGCCGAGACGGTTGCCAACCTTATACCAAAGAACCTAAGTCTATTGATGCGGCTTAAGACCTTCATATGTATGTCTTGATTTTGTTTAAAAGAAATTGTAACGTTAAAATCCTTAAATAGGTTTCTATTTCGTTTTAAAATAGCATATTTTTGAGGTTAACGAAAAAGCTATGCTTAACATCGCTTAACATACTTTTAGGACCTTTAATTTCTTTATGATTTATATTTTTCTGATCCAAATGCTCCTGATAATTACCGAGTTTATTAATTCAAAGCTTCAGAAAATAATTAAAAGCTTCCAAGTAATTTCTAATTCACGCAAAATTATCGAAGCGGATGCATAATTGACTCTCGCTTTTAGCTTCTCATTTCAAAACTAAAACGTTTGCAACTTTCCTGTTCTCAGAACATGAATAAATTTCACTTTCCAGCAAATTTATGCCGGAAGTTAAGTTGAGAACTAGCGTGGTTTCCAACTTTAAATTTGCCAAATGGTTGCCGAAGCTCTAGCTGCACTTAATGCCCGTTCGCTAATTTGCATAAGCCCACAGCCCTGGGCCCCAAAGGATAATTATTAATAAAATGCACACGGACGGGAGCCCGCTCAAGGGTCCTGATGGGGCGTGGCCCAAGCCAGGCCGGGCCAAGGCTTAGCCGGGCGGCCAAACTTGAAACGATAATGTGAATTGTATGCACATGTAAATCCCCAAGCAAATGTGACAGTAAAATGGCAATTAGTAGACATCTTGACTCGACCGACCAGCCACTTGGAAGTTTCCCCAGTCAGGCGACTAATTTATGCGCAGCCAGTGCAGGGCTGGCCAGGACTGGACGGAGGTGGAGCTGCCCTATCACGGGCACGCCTTTTGATGCGGATAATCGCACGATTAAGCGCATTAATCGCCGATGATATAATTTTAACGCTTTATTCGCTTCCTCTTAGGACTTTTTATAGGTCCCGTAACGTTAGCAGGGCTTATCAGGCGAGAGATTACAGTAAATTAATCAACACTTAAGGATATATTAGCTCGATTTATGACAAATGGCTTGGTTAACCAAACCCCTTTAAACTTAATTTTATTATTACTTTATATATTTTCGAGGGTATTTTCTTTGTAAAATCAAAAAATGCACCACACTTTTTGCTTCGTGTTTGTGTATAATTTGTTTCTTGGTGATCCGCCGACTGTCACTTGCGGCATATTAATTAAAAAGTGTTCTTTTACTGCTAAAATTCAATATAAAATATATGGCATATATACGTATATATCGAACAACACACGTTGGCAATATATTTTAATGCAGTTTAATTAAAAATGTGCCAAGCTGAGGTCATTTCACAGTTCCGGGGATTTTGTTTGGTGTTGTTTTTTTTTTTTGCGTGTGTGTGTGTTGATTTACTTTGCCTTTTTTTTGCAATTCTTTCACTGCTCCACCATTTCTCTCAATAAAATTTTTATCATTTACACTTTATTTGCGGATTTGGCTGCTTTATTATTAAATACAGCGGCCGCAGGCTGCCATGGTCAGCGACTCGCTGGCGACGCTGGAGACCATTTTGAAAAGTATTTAATAAGTGGAAACAAATAAAACGAGGCGCCGGCAGCGGCAAATACCGAAAATGCGGAAATAATGCTTTTAATTAAAATAACTTGTGCGGGCGCTCTGGTGACGGTGGTAGCCGAGCTTCGGTGACAAATAAATGAATAAGTTCCACCGATTGTTTAATACGCTGAAAAAGCGCTGCATTAAGTATACGCAACGTGGCCGAAGGACCTGCCACGCCCAGAATTTAAGTCAACATTAAGCGCAGAAAGTCTGATTAATTAGACTCAACAGCTTTTGGCAAATTAGTTGCATTTAATGGAGTTTTGCTGCGACATCCCGAAAGTATGTAACGAACTTTAAAGCCGCCCTTCGATTTGGCCAATATATATGAGATTTAATAGGTGTTCGAGTGTGCGGAGAGTGTGTGTGTGGCGACTAATTTATGCGCTAATTATGTTGTGTTTTAGCCGTCGAGTGTTGTTTCGGCTCGATGAATAATTAAAACTCGTTTTCCCTGCGTGCCTATTAATTAAGCCGCTAAATGTTTTGTTTAGTAATTTGTTTTCGGTCTATTAAAGTGGTTTAGGAGCTGGAATCCCACTAACAAAATGAGTCCTTTAATTGGGCTTCCATTCGGTTTAGTTGTCATTTTGCTGGTAATCGGGCTACGACACTATAAATAATAACGAAAATTGAAAAGAAATATAGTTATTGAAATAACTTTATGAAATATTCGTAAAGTAGTTTATATTAAGAAATAAAACAATAACAATAATTTCATAAAAAAGACATAAAAAACAACATCCAAGTAACCGTTTAGGTTTACTATCTGCAACTGGCTAATACTAAATTATTAATTAGAACGGACTCTCATAATAGCATTCAAGCCAAACTATAATTGACGTTGTTGGCAATGGCAACCTGCCTGCCCAATCAGCGGATCGTTGATGTTTGTCCACTGCTGTGACCGCAAGATGTACTGTGGTCCACGAGGGGGGAGGGGGGTCGGTGTGCTTGGCCAGCTATTGGAGGCTGCTGATAATGGCCACGGCATTAGCAGCAGCAGGTAAGCGGCGAAAGGCTGCAGTCAAGTGGCAGCCAGTGGGAGGCGGCAAGGAGCAGGCGTTGCATCTGCGGAAGCACGCTCCAATGGCACACGCACACACTTACACACATCAGGACACACACGGCAGTTAACAGACAATTCCCAATCGTCCGGGCTCACGCACACGCTCACATAAACCACGCACATTTGGGCCAGCATGCAAATATGCAATAATAAAGTAAATAAACGCTTGCCAGCCGCCATTAAGCTGCAAGACGCAAAAACAGCACGAAACTACAGTGGGAACAGACTAAAGAAATTTCTATTATATGTATTGTATACATTTAACGATGAAAAATCATGATTATTAGCTTAACTTAAAAATATAACATTTTTATAATATTTTGTAAAGACTTGAATTTATTGTTTTTATATTTGTTTTAATATTCCTTACCATTTTCATATAAAATCACCTATGGACTGCCTACTGTACCAGGCATCTATCGCCAGCAGCGTATTGAACATAAAGTGCCTGGCAAACTAGGCAAGGCTGTGATTGCAAAACACAAGTGCAATTACCTGGCCTGCAGGCTCAGCACACACACACATACATATGCGCACCAACACCAATAACTAGCACTGTATACGATTAACACTCACAGTTAAGCCCAAAATCAAAATAATTATAATACATTCGAAAAACTTAAAATTAAATATATTAAAAGACTCAAGAGTTGAGAAAATAAGAATAGTATTTAAGCACCTTTAGTAATTATTCTAAAAAAAAATTAATTTAAAAAATTGTAAATGTATATTTTTTACAATTTTAACCCCTTATCAACTTTAGTTTAGCTAGTTTTTTCTAGGTTAACAAATCTACATGAGGGTTTTTAAAACCCTTAAAATTGCGTCTAAAAAGATAATGAAAAGTTTTAAAATAATGTTATGTAAACAAATCGCAGAGCAAAGTGCCTGTCTTGGAATTGAATTAAGCCTCAAATTTATGTTACTATAATTATTTAATAATCATAGCATATACTGAAAAATCAGTCCACTAACATGGAATTTTATTATTCACAAAAGCGATATGCAGTGACTGCTATTATTTTGGCCCGATTTGTGCGCGTTGCAGGCTTTCCGTGAATGTATGTTAGCTGGGCGCCACAAAGTAGGCAACGATAATGTCATAAATTCAATGAATAAACATAAACGGAAAAAGCAGATACGCACACACTCACGTGCATAGATGGCACACAGCACACACACACACTCATAAACAGCAGCTGCGTGAGTTGGGGTGTTGGGGTTTTGCCGCGAAATAGGCAACAACTAAAACAACAACAACAACAGCAGGGAAACAAATGGCAACAACATACCCGGTAACAACAACGCAACATCAACATCAACGGTGGCAAAATATGTATTAGCCCCCGAAGTTTACTAACAAAATTAATTATGCGAATTAAGCGCAGTAAAAGCACTTTAAGCAATCCCCCCTCTCCAGCCCCAGCATCGCTCCGGCGACCGCACCCCGTGCCACCGAAAAAACCCCCTCCAGATCCAGCGGGGCCATAACATGTGGCGCATTCTGGCCTGTGTCATGGAGGCTACACTTGAAACCAAGAATATAGGTAAATTATTTTATTAAAAATTACCCATATTTAATCTTAACTTATTAGCACTAATAAATTATTTTAATTTGTACCGAAAATATTAATTTGAAATAATTTAAGTTCACTTTACTCTATAAGATAGGTTAAAATTTATTCTCAGTGGTGGGATAAGGTGCCTGAAATGAGGATTGTGATAGGGGAACGCCGAAGCGGACGCGGTTGCGGAGAGGCCAGGACCCGGGGACCAAGCATTGTTCAATTTATGCGTGTTTGTGTGCGTGTTCCACTCAGGAGTTATACCATCCTCGCTTGCCGCCCCTCGTCCCGCTCTCCACTCTCGGCTTTTCGCCAGTTAGCAGTTTGTGGGCGCCAAAGTAGGCCAAGCACCCGGACCTGGCCAAGTGCAAGCCCAACAGCCAACAGCCGGCAGTCAACAGCCAACGAGCAACAACCAGCAACAAGAACCGACGCCAGCAGCCTGGAAGTTGTTTATTTAAGTGTGAAATTTAAGTGCAACACTGCGTAATGTGTAAGGACCCAGCATATTTAGCATTATGGCAGGAGCAGATAAGCGACATTGGCTTTAATAACACCCGGCGAGGCGAGCGGGGGTAACTGAGCTGCGGTAATCATAAATTGACCTGCTAATAGATAATAAAACAAAACACCAGCGACTGCAAACATCACCAGCCAAGAGATGCCAGGGAAATATCCGGTATGAGAAAAGTGTTATTGCAGCGAAAAAAAAAGCGGAAAAGCTGAGTGCACTGGCGAGGGATTCTCGGCGCCGCCGCTGACCGAACGAGATAAATAAAACAAATTGTCGCCGATCTTTTGGGGTCACGCAGACGCCAAGCCAAATTAGCTAAAAGTTCGGACAGCCACTTAGTTAATTGCCGCTGTGATTTAAATTAAATACATAAATATTCCTGCATTTCATTCATAAATTTAGCACAAGAAAAAACCATGACATTTTACACCACCCTTCAGTGAATTTTATTTAAGAGCACAAAGTTCTAGAGACAGACAAATAAATTATTATTTTTTGTTGCTTTTTGTATAAAGAGTACAGAGAGCTTGTTAATTATGCTCCTGTTAATATTCCAATTACAAAATATTTATTCAAGCATACAGAATAATTATTTTCAAACGACACAGTTTTAGAGATTTAAATTATTTTAACATTTGTTGTTTCTCCCTTTCAATTGAATTCACAAAATTGTTTAGACAGATAACAATTTGCTGATGATTATTAGGGGTTTACTAATATTGTAATTGAATTGTTTAGTTTAGAATGTTTTTGGCTACGAACAATGAGTGTTAGTAGTATGCTTTTTACATATTGTGACTTTATCAGTTTGGAAATACTGTATATTTTCACTGAAAAAACATTTTTGAGATATATTAACAAAGATAAAAGGATTTATTGTAATTGTTATTTCTTTTTTTGGCTTCAATACGCATAAATGTGAAAACAAATAACCATTTCCTATGATTTTTGTGTGTATTTATACCTCGTAAGTGGTGTGGCTATGTTGTATCTTGGTAGGCTTAAAATTATACATTTTTTATAGATCTATTATTTTAAAAGGCATTAAAATATTTTAAAATTGCAAAAAAAATAATATAATTGCAAAATCCACCATGTACGAGGCATAATGTCTTCGATTTTTATTTCACTTTGCTGTACACATACTTGTTTGTTTCATTTCGCACCCCAATATTTCACTTTCACCCAATTGAGTTCATAATAAAATTGTACAACTGGTCAATAAATGTTAAAATTGAATTGCCAGTGCAATTTTTGTATCCCTTTCCATGGGATTTTAGATGCATTCAAGTGGGAAAAGGAAAATAGAACCGATAGGAATTGACTAATGAAAAATTAATATTGATTATGAATTCTGCCCATAATTTCGGCTTTAACACGATTGCGGCTTCTGGGATACTCAAGGATATTTCGACGGTTTTGTAGTGTCGATGAACACTATAAATCAACTGTCAATCAAGAAATGCTGAATAAAAGAAAACACAACTAAACTTGAATAAAGTTTCAGCAAACTTTACTTTGGCTTTTGGCCCCCTCCTCAGACAGAAAAACTCGAGACTCAAGTTGATCCAACTGGCAGTGCGACTCCCGGCCACACCAGAGTCCAGCCCCACTCGCTGGGAAAGGCCAAAAAAGGATGCTGCCATCAGAATGGACGCTAATTAGGGTGCAAAGTTAAATAAAAATCAGCGAAAATTCCGCTTTCAATGCAGCATGGCATATGGTAAGATAATTAATTAATACTCACTCGCCTGATTGGTGAAAAACGATAGTCGGGGCCGAGGCAATTAGCCAAGTTCTGGGCCCAGGCCAGGCCAAAGGCAAACAATGATGAACCCTTGCCGCCGCCTCCTTCTCGTTCTTCCTCGCAGTTCCTCCTATCTCTTTCTCCCGCTGTCTTGCCATCTCTCTTAGCTCAGATGCAAAGCTGTTGTGGGTGGTACATATAATACATCCTTTTCCTTTT
>JAEIIL010007279.1:0-16855 GCA_018905715.1 Drosophila lini | reverse complement strand
TTATAACTTATCAAAAGCAAATTATATCAAATCAATTTTAAAAACTGATCAAAAAATAGATTTAGTTTGAGTAGAAATATGTATTTATTTTTTCCCCAAATGAGGCAGCCATTAATCACTTAATTTTAACCCTTTAAAACAGCTAGCAATGTGAAGTATATCTTATATTTTTTATAAATATTATTTTATATTTTTTTCAGTGCATCATTGGCGGCACTGGGATCGTTGTCAGCTCGAATTAAACGCCCGGCTGAGTGCTGCGCCGTCTGCCATTCTTCAAGCGCCAGTCGCATGTGCAATTCATGAATTTCAATTAATTAATTAGGCCACACAAATCTGGCGGGGAATGGTTCGGAATGGCGGAATAGCGGAATGGCGGTATGGATGCCAGCAGCAATCGAAGCTCCCAATCGAAATGTAGTTGCAATCCTGTGTTGCTGCTGCTGCTGATGTTGCTGCTGATGTTGCTGTTCCTCTCTTGCTGCAATTTCTGTTGCAGCTGCCGCTTGACAAAGTAGCTGTTAGATTGCATCGCATTTGCCTGCCCTGCAACCTGCTGCTGCCTGCTGCACCCAGAGCCCATCCCCCTGGGTCAAAACCCAGCCCCACTGGGCCTTCTTGATGTTGCATGTACTTTGCATGCAACAGTTCGCTGCTTTTTCGCATACAAGTGACCCAATTACCGCGGGGGTGAGCCACCTTCTGGAGAAAGGACACGGGGACAACGGACGACGGACGAGGGCAGGCGGAGGGCAATGGGCGGTGGGCGGTGGGTGACGGTACAGCAGCCTTCGTTACGGCTTGTTGATTTATGTAATTTAGATTGGATTTTGCGGCGGAGAAATTAATGCGTTGTAGATTAATGAGTGGCCGGGAGGACATGGAGCCTGCTCGAAGGCGGATAAGGTCGCCGGTTGCCGGTCGTCGACGCCGCTGCCGTCGCCCATCAAACCGCATGACCGAAAGCGCAAAATCTCTTAAACCTTTTAGTCAGCTCTTTAAAACACGAGTCGAGCGGAAACCATGGGCGAGAAAAAAAAATATACAAAAATCTTGTTCAAGTCCCCAAATTGCCATAAAGTACGCACACCTCAGCATCCCAGTGTGTGTGTGTGTGTGTGAAAGTTGCTTGTTGTTTCCGTGTTGTTGGTCCTGTGTGAGCCTATTTTAATCTCATTAAAAATGTAGCAGAAGGGAAATGGGCTGCTGAGGCTGCCAAGGCAGCTCTCCTCGCTGGTTATGCGGCTTGAAGTTGTCTTTAAAATTGACTGAAAGCGAAAATCAGTGTAAACGCTTCGTTGAGCAGGCCAGAGACACTCTTGCCAGTTCCAGTTGTTGCCAGTTGCCAAAGGACCTCAACGTCGCCATCTTGGCTCCACGTGTATCCCTGGCTTAGTAAGCCGCACACATATTAACACTGGGAAAAAGTACTGGGTACATTTAAATTTAGAAACAAGGCAAGATTTTAATACTTTTAAATAATAACTGAGCTCAAAACCTTGTATAAATTTATATATTGTTTATAATAAACATTATATTCTATATTTTAATTTGTTTTAGCTTAGATTTCTCTGAGTGCAGGCTTACCACATGTGTGTGGGTATCTGTGTTTGTGAGTTCCCGTTTGTGGGCTTCCACTTTATTTCGCGTTTATTATTTTACGCCTGCTTGGCAGCCGCCAAAAATGTAGGAAAACAGGAATCGGGCAGACAAAGCCACCTCTCACACCTCACGCCTACAGTCCGCTGGAGCAGACACCGCCCCCTCCCAACACAAGCACCCCCCGACACCCATCTAACCTTAGTTAACCTCACTCGGCGACCGCAGTGTTGTTGCTATTATGATTATTGCTCGTGGTTGTTGGGGAGCACGCGCATGCTTTGTTTTTATTTGGGCTCAATTCTCCTTGTTGATTCTTATTTCTTTCTTTTTTTTTGAATTTTTTTCTGTTCATACGCACTGCTCGACGAGGTTTGTTATAAAATTTATGAAAAGAAAGCAAAATCAAAATTATAATAAAATCAGATTACAGCCTCTCGCAGAGATGGGGTGAGGATTTTTGCTTAGCAGCAGCGACCCCTTGTTGTTGTGTTGTGGAGTTTTTTTTTTTGTTTTTATTATGCTTTTCAGTCAAAAAATTGTTTGCGCTTCATTTTATGAAAACATAAGCAATTTTTGATGCCCCTGATGCTTGTGCTGTTGCTGCTGCTGCTGCTGCTGCTGTTGTTGCTGCTGCTACTGCCGTTTTTAGACACTGACACCAGCAACTTGGGCCGCGACATTTGCGCCACCATCTTCTTCCGGTTTCTGGGAGGGCTGCTTCCGCTTTTCGCTTTTCGCGTTTTCCCAGCGGTGCGTTTAACAACGCTCCATTTTTATGTGCCAGACATGTGAAAGCTCTTCATTTCGGCCAGCCTTCACTCCCGCGAAGGACTCGCGGCGCTTTGAGTCCTGGCTGACTTACCTCATCGTCGTCGTCTCCATCGTCGTCATTCTGCCTTGGCGTTGATTTTATGGCATTTTTTTCTGGTGCAGGTCGCAGGTCGCAGGTTGCAGGACTCAGGATTCGCGGGCTTCCAAAAAGAAGGGACTTTATAAAATATGTACTCGAGGGGTAGTCTGTTTTATTGCAATTACTTAAGATTTTACTGTCTGCGTTAATTGAGCATTGGATTACTTTATTTTCGGGGCGGCAGCCATGAAGATTGATTGCATTGTTCTCGGCTAGGAGTTGGCAGCATTAATCTAGCATTAATTATTATGTAATTGGTCACCGCAGCCAGGACAAACAAAGGGATTTTAATTAAATTTTAACCATAAACCGACGCTGACGTGGGGGGGGGGGGAGAAGCTGCTTTGATGTGCGTGGCCTCTGATGTATGCAGCTTTAAATGCAAATCAAATATTTATTCCGCCCACATCCTCGCAGAGATGCGGCAGAGGAAGCCATTGTTTGAACACGTCTATGTGTGCGTGCAAACAAAACAAAAATAATTGTAAATTCAATTTCATTATTAAATGTTCTTGTCCGCAGTTTTGTGTGTTTGTCTATTATCTCAACGCAACCAAATAGCCGCAGTACCCTAGTTAAGCCTTTAGACCCGCTTTTAGTTTCGTGTCTGTTTCAGTGTGTGTGAGTGTGTGTGCTGGTGGTGTGAGTGTTTGCACGCAGTGTGTGCGGTTTCGATGTATATTTAAACAAATGCGGTTAATGTTCATATTTCATTTTAATCAGGCCCACGGATATTGATATTGGCATCGTCCTGCCGCCTGCCGCCTGCTGCCTAATGCCTGTCCATGTGAGGGCCTGCAATAGCTGTTAATGCGCATTTACGTGCCGCATTATGTATTTACACACACCTATGTATGCCCACACCTACACACAAAAACACACACGCACACATTTTGCTCTTTAGTTTGTCAAAAACAAACTTTCCCTAGTTCAACCACAAAACGGGCAAACGCATCGCAACGCAACGCTACGTAAAGCTGGAAAATGATTGTAAAATTTAACAACCGACAGCCAATTACCATAGCTTTTTATTTGATTTTGCACGGTTTAGCTTTTTGGTAACGAGTTGGCTGTGGCCCCCAGCAGTGTGACCCCTTTGCTTTGCCGCAAAAGCCCCCCAAATACCGACAAGAAAAAAAAAAGTAAAAACGGCCGACACATGCCGCCGCAGCAACAACAAGGACAACAAGGACAACAACGACCAACGTGTTCGATTTTTAAAGGGAAAAGAATGACGGATATTAAAATGGTTCAGCAGCTGATGGTTCAACTTAATGCCGGGCCTGAAAACCACAAATTCATTTGAATCGATTGGGATAGCATCGCTGAAAGATAGAAGTACTCATCCAAAATGATTGCAATCGGGGAAAATTGCTACAGGATATCCCATTTACGTGGGAGCCTGAATCGTTTTGCAGAGCCTACGCGGGTTGTTTGGTCTATTTATGGATATTCTTCAAAATATTCTGTCACATTTCTAGGGTCTCCATCAATCAGGACATTAAAATGGGCACGGGAAAATTAAAAAATTTCATGTTTATTATAAGATTAGGTTTATTCTTTGAGAAAAAATAGGTATATAATCATTGAGTTTTAAACAAAGAACAAGAATAATAATCTGAGAAAATAGTAATTAAAATATATAACTTAAGATAACTTTAATAGAATATTTCAGTCAAACCTGACAAGTTCATATCCTAAGGGTTTTATAACTTAAGGCCTACAGAAAATGTAGAAAACAAAGACAAGGAAGCATCTTTAAACCAATATTATTATATTTAAATTTTAAAAATTGCAAAATAATAAAAACGTGAATTTTTATCTTTTATCGCCCTAATGTTTTGTTTTCATTATATTTTATAAAATTTTCATAACGCTTTGGTAGATATAAATGTATATATCTTTTATCACCCGCCGATTTGAAAAATTCTAGATATATTTTACGGTATCAAGCACTACTAACCGTAACAATAGACACAATTGCAGGCAAATTTCATTTGATTTCATTTCAATTGAACACAATTAAATCTTTGTGCACCACAATCAAGTTGGCTTTTGTAGTTGTTATTGTCGTTGTTGCTGGTCAAAGTGTAGTTGTAGTTATTGATTTTCCGCCACGCCCTTGCCGGAGCCGGGTTTCCCGAGATCCCGGCGATGGCTACGCACATTTTTGCAGGTTTTTTATTTATTTATATTCATCGTTTGTCGGCGGCGGCTTTATTCCTTATTATATAAATTTTCTTTTATTTTAATTTCGGTTTGTATTTTATACACACATAGAAATTACGGTTGGCTGGCTGACTCTCGGCGAAACAAAATCCATTAATATCCTTTATCCGCGGGCTATTTATGGCCGCAAATGAAAAGGCAGAAAGCAAATGTGATTGTCGCGTTAATTTCGATGGAATTATATTTAAAATACGCGAATTCATCTATTGGCCGGCTAATAAAATCATGATTCATGAATTGTATTTGAGGTCGGCCAACCGAGCAATTTTGTTGTGGAATTGAAAAGAGTTTTGGGATATTGTTGCAGCCAGCGTTGCTTATATCCGGCTTGCGGCACGTTTCCGGATGCCATTTGCCGTTGCTGCTAATTTCACAGTTTGGCATTTCGGAATTTCGGCAGCCACCCCCCGGCAAGAGCAACCCCAAAAAAAGGTGGCCAAAACGCTTGGCCCGGCAAACAATTAACTCCCACAGACGTAGACACATACACACACCCACTCGATCCAAAAGCGAAAGCTCTGCAATTCTGTGGTTAAGTATCATTTCTAATATTTTGTGCGACATCCGGACGACACTTTGGCATTTCTGGGGAGTGCGTGGCGTGGCCGGGAGCTGCGGCTGCGGGTTTTTAGCCAGGCTGCCAGCCACATTGTTTATGGCTCACTCAAGAGTTTTGGGCGGCGGCGGCGGCAGCAGCCAACCCCAGCAACATTTAAACAAAACCTGGCACCAACGCCAACGCCAAACACACAAAACACGAAACAAAAACAAGGCAGTCGTTGGACTGAGGCGGGAGGAGCAAAGCCAACGAGTGGGGCAAAAAGTTTTTAAGTGAAAATAGTCATTCAAATTTAATTAGTCCAAAACAAAGCCAGAGCGTAATGAGCTTACGCCGGAGCTGGGTTACGGATGGGGGTTAGAGGATGGCTCCATCTCAATCTGAAATTGTGGTTATTGCACTCAGCTCCCGTGCGCTCCAGTTCGGTTACCAAAAAGGGTGACGGTGACGGTACCGGTACCGGTGCCATCCGCCAACAGAAGGGTCATGTGCGATACAATTACGGCAAAGGTGGAGCCGGAGTCAGAGCAACGCTTTGCTGTCACATGCCACGTGGCCGCAGGAACTCCCCCAACCACGCCCATGCCTCCCATCAGGCACCCACACTACACCACACACACACAGAGAAACAGCGAAACTGAGAGCAGCAGTTTCAAAATATTTTACGTAATATCATTGTTCGCACTCGTAACTAACTTTTGCCAGCGCTGCATGCCGGCACAAAGGATACTTCTCCCATCCACGGCTCCATGGTATTCCTTGCCCGATTCCCCCACCACCACCACCCACTCCTAATACTTGCCAAGTGTTTAGCGTGTGACGAAACTTGCACATGGCGAGGGTCTATTTGTGGGTTCTTTGGAAGGCTAGCTGATATAAAAAAGATACCTTAATTAATTGCAGCATTAATATTAATATTAAATTAATTAATAGTGTTTGATTATTACACTTTTTAATAGCACATCATTATGAATTTTTTTTATTATGTTCTAAATTTTTTTTGCTTTTACAGATAAGAGATAACCGTATGTATAAATGTTTCATAAATAGGGAAATATTAAATAAAATATCCTACATTTATTATTTAGTTCTGTTTCGGCTTTAAACTTCTGCTCAGTCTGCCTCCGCGAACTCTGCTCCACATGCCTGTGTGCGACCATGTCGCTTCGCATGGAAGGGTGCTCCGTCGGATCGGGTGGCCATATGGGATGTGCGAGTGGGAGTGGGAGTAGAAGTGGGGTGCGCGTTACATTGGGGTGTCCTCCTGGTCTGCGCTTGGTCTGGTCTGTTTTTGGAGCTGCCGCATATGATTCGTATCGCTGATACTATTTCTGCTCCAATGGTACAGTTAGTTTGCATCCTACGTGCCTGCTAATGTATGCTGGCTACCTTTCTACGTGTCCTGCGCCAGGACTCCGCCATGGCGGGGCGTCCGTGTGTGCGGGCACATCCGTGTTAATATAAACGCATAACAGCATTTTTAGCTGTGAAATAGTTTTGCTGTTGCTGCTCCCGGAGCACCCGAAAAATCTCATCCCAACCCGGCCCATGTCCTGCCATTGTCCTGTCCCGACTGGCTCCATCCTGTAGGTGTAATTGTGGCCGTTGCCGGTTGCCGGTTCCCATTGTCGACCATGCGGTAGTTATTTTAGTCGCTGGGTTGAGCGGGGGCCGGGGGTGAAGCCACCCAGCAGCACCCAGGTTTTCTCTAAATTAATACATCACATGCACGCAAAAAGGACGACGACGACAAGGACGAGGACGAGGACGAGGACATGCATACAAGCTTAATTATGGGATTTAGCCGGGTTGTCTTCTTGGTGCGGTTTCGTTTGGGTTTTGGGGTTTCGGTCTGGGGCCCGGCCATCTAACTATCATATTTTGGGTCGCGTATAATTGGGATACATGCAGATCTGCCCGTAAATATTTTAATTTAGTTAGGTGGACGACTGGCCATTAGGCGAAGGATTCGGAGATGTCAGCTGCCATACTCGTCTCGCTGGCCTTTGAAAACATTTCACGTGGCAATTTTTAATGGCATTCGTTGGCCTTTGGGTGCTGCACGCTGTGTGGGAAATTGTAATGTAGAGGGGAGCTTAGTTGTTCCCGGGGATCGGGAATCAGAATCGGGATCGGAAGAGAGGAGGTGTACCTGCCAGTCGGGAACTGACAACGGAACGTGCCCGTAGTTCGTTAACGGATTCTCGGAGCTGTCATTACCATTAACATTTTGGCTTGGGCAAACATTTTAGCGTCACTCTCTCGAACTCATTTGCACTTTTGTTTGCATTGGATTTGGACACTGTCAGCGCCGGCGGCCGAAACCATTGACATGGCCACATTTGGGTATTTTCGTGTCGCTACAGTTATTTGATTAGTTAACATGGACATGGAGGGGGCGGTGTGTGACGTGGATTGCAGTGAGTTTCGGTGGAAAGCAGCAAGGGTTTCAACTTGTTTGGACGCCCGGCACTGTGCTCACTTTCCACGCTTCAACGGGTAAACTAAATGGGGAAAGTTTAATGCAGTAATTGATTGACATTATTTGCTTACTTTTACCATTGTCCACACTCGGGCACAATGTTGATGTATTACAGTCTCCGTTGTAGCCACTTTATGGGGTGTACTTTACTTTCTATAAAATGAACAACTCTGCCTTTGTTAATCTGTCAAAATATATACTTGCCATATTTGATGTTCACATACGTTCATTATAATGTGCAAGAAGTCAAGCTGCTGGAAACGTCTGAATATATGCTCCAAATACAGGGCCTGCATTTTCTGGGCAGTTCTTAATATGGTTTTTGGCATTGGTTTCATACGTAAGTTTAACAAATTCATTTTATTTATATATCTTTTTATGTGTATTATTCAGCCCTTGTCATTAGTTTTGTGAAAAGGGAAGATCTTCCAATGGTAGTTGCCATTTTGGGCTGCCTGTGCGGAATTGAGTTGGCATTATCTGGTCTCTTGCTACTAATTGGCGTCCTTAAGGTTGTATTTTATTTTTCCAGAATTATTTTTAATAATCTGATCACTGTTTCTTTTGTAGGGCGTACGAAGTCTGGTGTGTACCTCCATAATAATATGTGGCATGGGCATTTTCTTCATTCACTGGACAATACTTCCTCTAGGTGAATAAGATGTTTATAGTTTTGTTGAGACTTAATTTTATTGTTCTGGATGTCTTTTAGTGCTTTATTTTATTTTTTCCATTGTGGTGTTTACCTATTATCAAGTGGATATGGCTCCTGATGATCGTTATCGAGTGCCTAGGCGATGGCTTTGAATATATTCATTTAATTTAAACATTAATGCTTTGCGATTTTAAATCACAAATAAATAACAATTACACATCTTAATAAATATATTTTTTAAGTGATTATATAAATTCAAAGTCCCAAAAACTAGTTACATATATATTTGGTCACATTTCCGCAGTTCATAAACTCGGAAGACAGGAAGTCTACTGTCTCACATACTCGAATTTATGTTGGACACTGGATCAGTTGGCTTTAGCGGTGCTCTGGCCTGAATTGCAATAGTCTTCTGTCTGCTTACGGAAATGTTTACTCGAAGCAAGTATCTCTGTATCGCTGGCCCCTGCAATCTACTCCAAATAGCTGCAATAGTTTTATGGCTCATCATCATGGTGCTGGCCCTTTTTTTTCGGGAAATCCCCTGGCGAGGGCGAGTTCAATGCTCCACTTTTTATGTTTTTTGTTAGGCTTGTTGGTGGGTCGAAGGCTCAGTTTGTTTGTTTGTTGTTTTCTGCCGACTGCTCAATTTGCCGTTACAGCGGCCGGACCAACACACAGACACACCAGTTCATCACTTATACGCCAGGGTAATTTAAAACAAATGCCCCACCAAATCGCATTCGGCTTTGGCGCTACAAGTTTTTATTGCCGCTCGCATATGAAGCGGCAAATTTGTTCATCCACTACAATTTGGCATGCCATTTATATTGGTTCCATGTTAATGCCGGCGCCAAATCCCCGACTTGAACCAGAGAGCCACTCGCCATGTTACACAGGACGAAATAAGGGTTGAGGTAACAGGGGGTTTCATTTAAAAACTGTTGTATAGTTACGAAGAGATCCTGAAGTTAAGAATGGGTTTAATTTGTTTAAGTAAATATCAGCAAAGTTTTGTGAAATTAAATAATTAAAGATCAACCCATTAGGTATCCATTTCTACCTGTGCATACCCTTAGTCGAAACCAATTGCTGCCGCCGTGGTTGTTGCTGCTGCCGCTGTCAGTTGTTGATGCAGCTGTTGTATTTTTTAATAGACACATTAAAAAATAATTTAACAGACAGACTGAGAGAGAGTGGAGTCACACAAGCCGCTTGCCTCGTCGTCTGCTTCGTTTTGGCCGCTGCATTGAATAAATCATAAATCATTCAACTTTCGGCCAGCGAGCTGTGAAATAAAAATGGACAGAAAACATGTGACGTGTGTGTATGTATCGGTGGGTCGTCGTTTCTATTAAACGATACACGAGATGAGCAGCCAGGCAATTTGTCCAATTTTTCACTATACCCACAGCCCACAGCCCCCTCGCTCTCTGCCAGAGGATGGCTTGTTTTTTTGTCGCCGCGCGTGTGTGTTTACTTTTTTACACATCATAATTTTTTATGCTAGTTGACTTCTGGACACTGCCTCGTCCTGGTTTCCATTTTTTGCTCCCTTTTTGGCGAGCGCACCGAAAAGTTGTTGCCATGTACAAATTAATAAACGAGTAACTGACAAAAAGGTAATTTATTATTTTGTACATATTTGACAAATTAATTTAATGACACTGCGCCGCCTCACACTCGCACATTAACGCACATGTCCCATTGGGCCGTATCCGAGTGAGTCCGGGGATCCCTGGCTCTGGCTCCTTCCCGCTGCCGCCACACATAATAATTTCTCATTTAATTTTTCAATTTTAAGCGTCATTTACACATGCCATGCTACGGCATGGCAGTGAAGCTCTGTCCAGATCCCCGATGCCGGGATTCCCCTTCGGGCCAACGTTGTTCTTCTTGTTTTCTGCCTTTTTGTTTTTTTGTTTTGACTTTATTTTTTTTGTTTTTGCCTTTGTCAGCTTGGCTTTGTTGTTGCTGCCATCGCGTTTGATTATACCCTGCGTTTTTAAGGGCGTGTCCGACGCCAGCAGGCGGCTTGCAGTTGTCAATCAATTCAAACACGAATCAAAACAGCCATTTAAACACACATTATACATGTTTTTGAGTGATTAAAGGTACGACACTAAAATATTATTTATTTAAAAAAACTGTTGTTTACCAGATACCTGCTATTATTATTTAATTAATGTTTAAGATTTGAAAAGGGGAAATGTTTTATAAATTGTTCTTAGTTGTTTGATTTTTGTAATATATTTAAAGTTATTTAAGAAAATCATTTTTTATAATAGAACTTCTAAGAGCATCTTCTACTCGACTCCTTGTCGAGTGATCGCTTTATGTTGTTCTTTCATTTTTTATATTTGCATTAAAAGGTAATCATCGGGAGCGCCGCTGCAGTGCTGCTGTTGGCAAAGGCAAGCCTTGCAATTTTCGCACCGTTGTCGCATTTTGTATGACTGTCATTAAGTCGTCAGCGGGTTCAGTAACGAGAAGGACAATACCGAGGGCGGGAGTGGCCAGGGGGGACATGGTGGGGACTGGTGAGACTGGAGAGTGGCAGGACGCAATCAGTTGCTCACTCAGTTGGCGACGCATCAGTTTAAATGACTCGTCATGCCCACTGGCGACGATGGGACAAGGAGGTGTCGGTATCGCGGATCGGGGATCGGGTGTCGAAGCCCCAAGGACAGGCGGGTAAGGAAGAGTACTGGAAAAAAGTACCACAAGTTGAACACGACTAAGGTATTATTATTTTTGAATTTGTTTAAATTTAAATGTAGAAAGAGTTTAAAAAGAGTTTAAAGAGTTTTAAAAGTTTATACTTTATAAACGTTTTCAAAGTAAAAGTACTGGTACTACTACTCTTTTTTCGCAGTGCAAAAAGATACGGCGCACATTGCACTCGAATCGGTCTGGAAAGCTCGCACGTTAATGACACTAGAATCAGTTTTCATTAACGATATAACGTGCCACTGGCCACTCGGAAGCGGTGAGGGCCTGAAGAGTTGGCGGTAAAAAAAAAACGGGGAAAACGGTGGTGAAGGGTAGGGCGGAAAAACGAAGGGGAAACTGAGGGAACCGCATGCGTGCATTGCTCGCATATTTCTCTTGGTGGCGGCTGCTGCGGCCGCTGCGGCATTGGCGCTGGCAATTAATAAAACACACACCTTCTGTGCGGCCTTCTGCCCCTCCGGCATGGCGGAGGAGCTGCTCCTCTGCTCCTGCCAGCACAGTGGTCTAAAGCGCTTATTTATGCAACGGCTGGCCTCGACATCACATCGACATCTGAATCTGAATCCCTCCATTCATCTACGACTGGCAGTGCAAGTTGCAACCGAAACTGCAACTGGGTCTGGTTGGGAAATTGAATTTAAAAATCTCAAACGCTGCAAAATATTTCACACGCACACCGCCGTCGCTTGTTGCTGAGATTTTTCGTATAAATCACATTTGCCGGCGAAAAAAGTATAAATAATATATATATAGTATGTGTTCCTGTGCGTCGTCTGTCTGTGTGTTTCTGCGTCGCCTGCATAAATCTTTCAGTTTGGATTTTCACTTTGGCGGCATAAATTGACCCTGGCTGACGACATCGCAGCCACATTTGAAAACCGCGCTTAAAAGCATGCCCTCACTCGCGCTCGTCCCGCTGTCCCGCTGCAAAACTCCTGCATTGCAAATTGCGTTTTTTGTCAGCTTAAATAAAGCAACGCGCGCTGACAGTAAAAACTCATTTACGCGAAATTAAATTAAAAGTTAATTAACGCTGTCAATGTGCAAAGCACTCCAGAAGGAGGCAGCATGGAAAGCGGAGACGGCAGGGCAAGGCAAGGCAAGGAGGAGTCGAGGTAACAAGCGACTACCTGGAACTGCAACTCTGCGGGCCAAGTTGAAAAATCACCGCAAGCAAAGTTAAGCATATGTCCGCTTAAATTGATGCGAACTGGTTTTAAACGCCAGCCTGACAATTCGCGGGTTTTTTTCTGCTTCAGTCTGGCAAGTTGTTTGCCTGGAAACTCTGCAATTGGTTTGCCGGTGAATTTCAGGCGGGGATTGGGGCGGGAGCGCGGTTGTGGACATGGACATGAATGTGGCTGTGGATGTGGATGCGAATGTGGGGCTTTGCTGACAGTTCGCTTGATTGCTTGGCTGGCCGGCAGTTATGCGCTGCGCACACAGTGCGTATGGTTAATGCGACGTGACCGGACAAAGTCAACAGCGCGATCCAAGCAGGCTGATAATTAATTTTTAAGTAAAACTGAAACTTACACCGACCAATCAGCGATTATACCGACAAAGAGACAGTACCGCGCGAATAAATCAAATTTAATTGGTTCTCCACTACAAAGACCATTCTCATGAGCCTGAGTGAGCCTTTGGTTTCCGTTTCCAGCTTGGCGAACCCAAGGGACCTTGGCCAGGACCACAGCGATCTAATTGGCGGCACTTGAACAAACTGACCGCGAAATGCAATACTCGCCTGATTAATTTGCCAAGACATCAATTGTGCCCGTTGCCGGCCAAAAGACCAAATGCCAAATATTGGCTCAAACACAAGACGGGCATTCAAGTTTGGGGTTCTGACTTGCAGCGCCACGAAAGGAATGTTATATCCATAAAGTATTTAATAATTGATCTTACTACGTTTATTATAAAAACTTAACTAAACTGTATCGATGTTAAATTTAATTAGCAAAAATATTTCAAGCCTCTTGAAATATTTAACATTTTATTTACTAAAGACTTTATGTTAAAACTCTGCTTTAAGTCCTCTATTCAAAACCCTCAAAGTTTATCCTAATTGACTAGCGTTTTCCTTTCAAGTCTCCAAATTCGGCTGCCCAATGGGCTATATTCTATCTTCAACTTTTCCCTTTTGAAGCCAAGAAGAAGAAGGACTCTTCCATCCCCCCACAATTTCTACCAGTCAAAACTGAGAACTGAAGTGGCTCGACTGTCGTCCTGCCTTTATGACAGTTCAGGCTTCGCATCGGGGTCGAGCGGGGGGCGGCAATATAAATAAATATGCTTGTTGTCTGGCAATTGGAACTGCACTCCCACGGCCAATTTCGTTGTGAAAAATTAAAGATAACATAAATGCGGCTCGCCGGGCACGCCATTCGGAGCTAGGCCCGAAAAGCCTGGCGCCAGGCGGAGGAATGCCGTGCCAGGACATCAATGTCGGGACTCTGGCGTGCTATTTGAATTGAACAAGTGTCAGCGTCGAGGGGAAACAGCGTCGAAGCTGTCGCTCCGCAGTAACTCTGCCCGCGACCTCTGACCCGGCCATTTGCATGTCCTGCCAGGCCTGCCTCGACTGCCACTCCGCTCTCAAAACTCAAAATATTAACACTTTAACGCCAAGTTTTTTATCCGGCTGCCGGAAACAGACAACACAACGCACACAAACACTGGCGCGAACACAAATACTACAGCTCTCGGCGGCGGCGGCAGCGGCGGCGGCAAAGCGCCATGTTGGATTATTCAACTCGACGCCATTTCGCGTCACAATGCGCGCTATGCGCCGCCATCATTGCACCCGACAGCGAACGGCACCCGGCGCCCGGCGCCCGGCAGTACTGGAACAAAAATTGCCGCTACAACAGCAAGAGCAACAGCAGGAACAGGAACAGCAACAACGGCTAAGGGCTATGCCGGCCCACACGGCGGATGAAGTTGCAATTCAAAGTCATAAACACGTGGAGCGTGGGCGCAAAGTCTCAGCTAAGCCGCGAACCGGCGCTGCCACTGACAGCGAGGAAAACCAGGGAAAAGCAGGGACTGCATAAGGGGCTAAAGGCGGGAAAAGCCGGGAAAGCGGCAGCGGTAGCAGCACTTCCTGCCCCGGTATTCCTAGCCCGGTGGTCCCCTTTTATTTCCAGACCATTTTGTTGTCTATGCTACACGGCAGTCAGAGGGTATCAAAGGCATATTAAATCCACTCCATTTAGCCACAAAAGTGCAAGCGACAGTGGTGGTATGTATTCTCTTTGGAATCCACTAAATTGGTCGGCCATTTCCTATATTTTTTTTATATCCTTTGAGCTGTGATGTGTGGCACCTCGACAAGAGCTTTTGAGGAATCGGATTTTTGTGTAGAAACTGCAGGTCAAGTTTCTAAAAGAATAGATTTTAAAGCAATGTATATGTATATATTTTTTGTGTGTAATTTCAAACTTTTTTCTTAGTTAACTAGCTAGTAGAAAGATAAGTTTCCCTTTGAAAATTAAACTCTTTACGAGGTCTACAAGCTGTGTTAAAAAATATCCTTTTCGTTAGCTTCTTCAATACAATCGAAGAGAAAAAAACTGATAAACGATAGTGAATCTGATTTCGCTGACACATATCGAAATGGATAGTGTTGAAACTGATATCGGGTAACCCACTGGTCGATCCTTTTGGCGGCATACGAATCGGAGCTGTTATTTTTCGGTTGGCGCTGTTCGTTTTTCATTTGCATGTGAAATTCAAACATCAGCATAAAAATGCAATTTTTATTGCGCAACATTTCTCAATGCCCGCTGCAAATATTTTCGCGGGCTTTATTATATTTTTTGTTTCTCCTTTGCATTGTTTTGTTTTGGCCATGCTCGAGACTTGGCTTGGTTTGTTGGTGTGCCAGACCCGGTCCCTGGTCCCTGGTCCCTGGTCCTGCCATTGTTGTTTGTTTTGGTTCGGCTTGTTGCTGGCTGCTCCTGTTCCTGCTGCTGCTGCTCATATTTATTTGTGCTTTTTATTTGGGCCCCGCGGGGCGATTCCACCCACCCGCGGCTTTATTATGAGCTGCACTTTATGAAAATGCAGTTGCCGCTGTCGCTGTTGCTGCTGCTGATGTTGCTGCCGCCGGAGTTGCCACTGCCACTGCCGCCGTTCGAGTACATAGCAAATATTTTATTATTGCACAATTTCGCCAACTTATCCCGCTCGCATATGAATGGCGGGGAGGCTGGGCGGGATCTCCTGTTGGCCGCCAGGCTTCAGGAAGGATGCAAGCCAGCTAAAATAATATTTCGCCGCTGTTTGTTTGTTCGTTCGTTCGTTTGTTGTTTGTTTTTGTTTGTCGGTTCGTTTAGTTGAAATTACGTTCTGTATGCCACTGAATTTCATAGCGGCGGCAGCAAAAACAACTTGAGCCGAAAAACTTGCTTTCGGTTGTTATTATTCTTGCGTTTACTCCCGGCAAATTTGCCGTGTGCCGCCTCCTGGCCTCCTCTACTTTGGCTCCGGCAGGCTTCCCTGGCATGTTGTTGTTATGGACACCGCCTTTCCCTTTTCCCCACTTAACCGGCACTGCCACTGTATTCCGTTACACCGCCCGAAAAGCCACCCGAAAAGCCACCCGAAAAGCCACCCATCAAGCCCACCCACAGACGCTGCCCCCGTGTTTTTGGTTTTGCTTTTTTCGTGCTGTTTTTCCAACATTTTAACTTCCGCTCAATTTACCTTTAGGCCAAGTAATTTAAAAGCTGACGTGTTTGTACAACTACAATTTCGACTCATGTTGCCGTTGTTTTTGTTGCTCTTGCTCCGGGTCCTCGTCCTGCCGCTGGTGTTGTTGTCGTTGCTGTTCCTGCTGCTGCTGCTGCTGGCCGTGCCTGTGTATAGCACTTCCTGGTGGGGATTTCTGCTAGGTTCTTCGGCTCTGGTTCTGGTTCAGGTTCTGGTTTTGGTTGTGCTTCTGCTTCTCGTAGCTGCTCCTTGGCTCTTGGATTTCAATCTGCCTCAGTGCGAGTTGTTTTCTTTCCGTTGGTCAAAATATTAAAAACAACACAGAGAAATTATATTGGACGTGCGAGCAAAGAAATTGCTACCGCTTTGGCATATATTTTGTTTATTTGCCCTCCGTTTGACTGGTGCTCCTCGGCTCAAGTTTTTGATGCCACGAGGTGGCGCAGGACTAAAAGTCAAAACATCCGCAGAGCTGTTAAAACTGTTTGCCCCGGCTAATAGTCGCCTGCTGAAAGCTAGCTGAAGGTAAATATTAATTAAAGTCGATAGTAAATGGCCGAAAAGCGTTTCGCCCACTTTCCTGCTGTTTTTCCATCCCATTTGTCCTGTTTTGGCAGTCCCTGCTTCCTCCGTTCCCCGTCCGTTTAACATGTGAGCACGCAATTTCCTTGATTGGCAACGCAGGGCCAGAAAGGGAGTCACCGAAAAGGAGTCGGAGTCGCAGTTGAGGCTAAAGGTGAAGTTGAATGATTGAAGGCGCGCTGCTAAGCTGTCGGCGGGGCTCTTCCAAGGCATCTGCATAACGTATCAAAAAGCGTAGCATACTTTTTGGGGGCCCACAGTGCATTAAAGCCGCCAACTAGCGCAGCTCCTGCTGTGAGGAAGTGTGTGTGAACCAAGAGAAAAATTCTTAAAATATTTGAGGTAATAATTAATTAAAATGTTTATATTAACCCGTTATTTCTTATT
>JAEIIL010007272.1:0-21568 GCA_018905715.1 Drosophila lini | reverse complement strand
TAATAATATTAATTATTCTTTGAACGATTTTAAAAAAATTAATAATTAAAATTGGTTTAATATATACAAATATAGATTTAAGCGATTGGTATAATTCGTTTATTTCGACTTTTGCAAGTGGATGATTTTTTTGGTTAAAAGAAAACATTGATAATCATTAGTTACGGTCTCTGATATATGTTTATACTTCATAGGGTCAAATATGACTTTTTTACTGCGTTAAGTGTATGGAATTAAATTGTTGTCTCCATAATTTTTCCAATCGTACCTCTAAATATTTGTCAATACAATATTTAACGCAAAATTGAATGTGTTAAATTAATTTATGGTATTTCTTTAAACAAGCTAACTTTAGCCGTTTCGCCACAATAAATTTTTGAAAAGTGACCCAAAAATACCCGGGTTTTTGGCATTTCAATTTTTGTCTAATTTTTCTGCATTCCCTTTTAGCTAGTAAAATAATAAAATGAAAAAGTTCGAAATATTTAATATTTATTATATAGTACAGTCTCTTATGTTTACGCTTAGAAATTCTAGAGCAAAATATGTCTTTCACTTGATTTACTTATCCAATAGTTTCTCATGTTCTTGATAGTTGACATTGCTTTATTTATTTTTTTTTATTATAAGGCCACATTTACTGATATATATACTCTCATATATATAGGCATATAGGATTTTCAGGTTTAGCTCAGCTAATATAGTTTAAAGAGTCGTACAAATCTATTTACAAAAATACTCGTACAATACATTTGATGGGCTTCCCGTTGGGAATGTGTAACGGGGGAGGCGGGCGGTAATCGGTGTCAGAACTCAACTTTGTTCGCAGCTTTAGGATTACATATACGAGAAATCGAATACTGATCTAAACTATTGGAACGTAACTACATAACGACTATGGGGGGGGCGGTACGTCTGTCTAGGAATGTATATCGAAATTAATCCGATATGATATATCGACAAAAATATCGCACTTAATATCATATCGAAAATATCAATTTTTTTGTTAAATCGCATTTAATTTTTAAAAACGATATGATTGAAAAATATCGGATAAAATTATTTTATTTGATTTTTTACCGATTATATTGGTCCGATATAACACATAAAATATCGATATTTTCTGATCAGTTGTATATAAACTACAAGAATAAATAGACAACGAAAGTATTAACTAACTAAAGCGTAGGCAGGGGGATCGATCGGATGAAGCCTGGTTGCTGCTGTTTGCTTTGAGCACCTTGAGACGTAACCGTAACTAGGGTGGAACTTAGGACGAAACATTGCATTACTTTTACAGCTAAGGTGTATATGGGCGGATTTAAAAATATCTTTCGTTTGCTTTGCTAATTATCAACTCAAACTATATAAGTCGTTCCTCCGGCGGCGGCTTCAGCACATTGTCCATTTCCAGCCTCGGGTTGCAGTACTCCTGGGCGCTGGGACTGTAGGTGCCTCGGGTGGCTCGCTTGTTTCGCGCCATCACCAGGAAGGTGCCCAACAGGGCGCCGGCAATCAGCAGCAGTACAACCACCACAGGTATGACAATTATGGCAATGTCCGTTGTCGAGGGGCCGTCCTCCTTCGCGGTAATCTAAAAGGTAATCCAAGATATTAGTTTCAAAATGAAAAATATTTTTAAAATATTCCTCAACTCACCGGTGCCGTGCAGTTCTTGCCCGTGAATCCCTCCAGGCACTCGCAGTAGTAGTCCGGCTTGTCGCCGCAGGCCTCTACGCAGCGTCCGCCATTGGCGCACTTATCCGTGGCATTGCAGGGATCCGTGAAGTTGCAGTAGGCGCCGCAATACGGTTTCTGGCAGATGCACTGGAAGGAGCCGCGCTTGTTAAAGCAACGCCCCAATCCCCCGCAGTACTCGTTCTCAACACTGCACTCGTCGATGTCGTTCTCGCAGAGTACGCCCTCGAATCCAGTGCCCTGGCAATGGCATTCAAACTTGCCGACGAGATCTTTGCACTGCCCGCCGTTTTGGCAGGGATTTGACTCGCATTCGTTGATGTCCTGCTCGCACAGGCGACCTGTGTAACCCAGGCTACACTTGCACATGGGTGCCTAAGGAGGGAAATATGGAGTTTATAATGCCAAGGGAATTTTCCTAGTTATAAATGCTATATAGTACTTACCGGTCCTGTGGTCAGGCAGAGGCCTCCATTATCGCAGGGCGTTCGCTCGCAGAAGGGAATGTCACACAGCGGTCCTTCGAAGCCGGCAACGCAGGTGCAGGTGAAGTTATTACCCGTGGACGCATCTGTAAGGGTAAGGGAATGCCTATGTCAAGACTTAACCTTGGATATAGCCCTATGTTATACTCACTAAAGCCATTTTCGCAGGTGGATCCGTTTCGGCACGGCTCGTTCTCGCACGTCATCTGCTTGAGCACTTCGCACTGCGGACCCGTATAATCCTCCGGACAGTCGCATACGTAGGCGGCTATCAGATCCGTGCAATTGCCACCGTTATGACACGGCTGGTCTGCACACTCGTCGGTGTTCTGCTCGCAGTGGAGACCCTCGAAGCCTGGCTGGCACTGGCACTGGAATGCGGCCACCAGATTGATGCAGGTGCCATTGTTCTTGCATTCCGTGTCCAGACACTCGTCAATATCCGTGCCACAGTCATCGCCCTCGAAGCCAGGCTGGCAGGTGCAAGCGTACTCATCCGAGGCAGCTCGACAGAAGCCGGCATTTTTGCAGTCCGACTGGAAGCACAGGATGCAGCCCTCCTCCGGTCGTGTGGCATTCAGACGGAACTGAGCCTTCAGCTGCACGGACACGTTCTCGGTGCGCGGATAGAGCTCGGCATTGGAGAAGTAGGGCAACAGTAGATCGCCCACCCTTGCCTCGCCCACACAACCCTTAAACTGGGAGCCCTGCTGAGCGGACAGCGTGGACCCGCGGGCCTGTCGCGACTCCGGCATGCCGCCCAAATATATCTGGGTGCTGCTGGCAATCAGATACTGGATGGCCGCTTGGTCAATGTCAACCGAGAAAGCTGGAGCCGGATCCACCATCGATTCCCAGCCCTTCCAGCCGCCTTCCAGCTTGCCGTTGTGGGCCCTTAGGTAAATGCGACTCCATTCGCCGTCCGTGTTCTCCTTCTCGAAGCGAGTGGACTCGCCAAAGTGTAGCTGGCTCAGCTTCCAGGTGATGGTCACTCGGCCACCGTTCACGCCAATCTCAAAGAAACTGTCCACATTGTCGATATACAGCAAAGTGCCTCCGGCCCGGGTGCGATAGGCTATGTCAATGACCGGTTTCAGGGTCTGCTTGGGAGCAGTCTCACCCACAATCTCCTCGGATGGCTGTTCCTGGAAGTAGAAGAACGCCAGAGGCGTACGCTCCTGTCCCGTGAACGTGGTGTTTGTCAGACACTCGTAGCCGTCGTCCAGATTCTGGCAGACACTCTGCCCCGGACACGTGACTAGCTGACAAAACTCAATCTCCTGGCAATCCTTGCCCTTGTAGCCATTGGGACACTTGCAGCTGTAGTCGTTCCATGTGTTCCGGCACTCTGCGTTGTGTCGGCAGGGATTCTTGCGGCACAGGTCATCGGACACGGCGCCCGGCAGCACGGATGCCCGATCGATGGTGACGGCGCCCAGGGGCTTGGCATTAACCTGGTCATCCGTCACGTTCAGGGGATACATCTCGACGATTAGGTTGAGGGAGCCATTGCTCACCTTCACGTCTTGGATGATGCCCTTGAAGTAGTCTTTGCTATCGTCCGCGTCCTTGGACACTGTGCTGTCTTCTGTGGGTGCTGCCACTCCCGAGCCTGGACCCGGCTCTGTGGTGGCCCCTAGTAGGGACTCTCGGGTGGGTGCAGGCCCGCCCAAGTAGAGCACCTGTGCATCCAACAGACCCGTCGTCGACAACGTCTTGCGGAAGTACTCGGTGCCATTGAGCTTGACCTGCACGAGCGTCTGATTGCGCACCACCTCGATCAGGTGGTTATAACCATTGTCCAGCTTCTGGCCACCCACAGTGTAGGCCTCGGGAGTTCCGCTAAACTGCATCTTTACCAGAAGCTCGCCGCCATGCAGTTTGGCTGCCACATAAGAGTCGCCGACGTCTGAGGAGAAGATCAAATGAGGTCAGAAAGGGATTTAAAAGCTTGTCCATTTCCACTTACTCTTGGTGGGCGCCTTGCGTGGATCGGTGCCCAGGTAGAAGACCTGTCCCGTAGGCTCTCGGGTTCGTATAAACATAGAGATATCCAAAATAGAACGTATGGCCCGTCTGGCCACATCAGTGGTCTCCACAATCACCGCCGAGTGAGTGGTGTTCTCGTGGCCAAAGGTGGCGGCTGTCATGTCTGAAAACAGAATAAATCAAAGAAGTTGTATACTATTAGCTCTTTTTTTCATTTGCTGGCCACTTACTGTGCTGACAAGTGTGCCCGAAGAAGGGCCTGGGACAATGACAGGCAAAGGTGTGCCACAGATCTGTGCACTCGCCATTCGAGTGGCAAGGATTTGGCTTGCATTGTTCCGTGCGCTGACAGCCGCTCTGGACGTTCTCCAGCTTGATGTCATCAGACGTGAAGTTGGCACTCTGCTCGTCGGGGAAAATCCATTTTCCATTGACCACAATGTCCTGCATGCAACCCACAAATGCTGAAGGCTGATGTGTAAGGTGTCTCAAGTAGGACTTCAAGTTGGGTATAGTGCCGCCCAGATAGGTGCGTGGAAACGAGGGCTGGCTATTGTTGGCCGTTTCGTAGGAACCCACCGGATAGATGGCCTGTTCATCGTTGGCGGAAAGCACTAAATGTGATGTATTAATGGCCACAAACACCTTGTGCCAATTGCTGTCATTCAGCTTGGAACCAATGAACACGCCCTCCCACTTGTTCAGCAGGGAAGAGTGCAGATTCAGCCGGCCGTTGATCAGCTCCAAAATGTAGCTAACCGGTTCGTTCTTCTCGCCGGAGGTGCCAAAGGCCAGAACTCCATTGGGCAGAGTTGTTCTGAATTGCAGATTAATGTCGTAGCCCTCCTCGCGCTGGGTCTTCACCGAAATCAAGCTGCTGGCCACCATGGACAGAGTGGTTGTCCTCTCGCAGGTGTTGCCCTGGAAACCATTCTCACAGGTGCAATTGAACTTGTGCACGGTTTCGTTGACCAAATACGGCAGGCAAGTGCCGTTATTTAAGCACGGCTAAAGGATTAAGAAGAATGAGCAAATAAAACGTTAATTGGATTCAAGGGATTCTGTGACTTTAGTCTTACATTCGTTGTGCATCCCTCTAGTGGCACCGAACAATTTTTGCCCCCAAAGTTGGCATCGCAGTCGCACGAATAGTCGTTGATCTCGTCATAGCAGGTGCCATTCTGGCAAGGATTATAGCGATCGCATTCATCTATATTGATCTCGCAGTGGGTGCCTTCGAAGCCGGGTTCGCATTCGCAGGTATAGGCGCCAATCTGTCAAAGCAAAACCAGGATTAGACACACAAAAGTTCACCTTTAAGATCGACTTTTCCTACCCCATCATTGCAGGTTCCATGCTTGCTGCAGGGATTGCTCTCGCACTCGTTTATATTGATCTCACAGTTTTTGCCAATGATGCCCGGCACACAGACGCACTCGTAGCTAGGGATTACAACCAAGATAAGCCAAGGAAATGATTAAAAATTCAGTTTGATGACTTACCCGCTGGCATTTTCGTAGCTGAAGTTCTGGCTAAACACCTTTGGCAGGTCCGTGTTGCGGCTCAACTGATACAATGTCGTGTTGGATCGTTCCAGGCAGTTGCTGTTGTACTGGCAAGGATTGCTCTCGCACTCGTTAATGTCCTGCTCACAGTTTTTGCCCTTGTACCCCACATGACATTCGCAGAAGTAGTCCTTGACCTGGTCAATGCACTTGGCCCCATTCTGGCAGGGATTCGAGATGCATTCGTCGATGTTCAGCTCACAGTTCTCGCCGTTGTAGCCAGTGCCACTGCAATCGCAGCGGAAGCCACCTAGCTGATCGATGCAATGTCCGCCGTTTAGGCAGGGATCTCCCACGCAGTCATCAATGTCAATGTCACAGATGCGACCCGTCATTCCAGGAATGCAATTGCAGGTGAAGTTATTAATCATGTCGATGCAGGTGGATCCGTTTGAGCAGGGATTGCTAATGCATTCGTCAATGTCAACCTCGCAGTTCTCGCCTTGATAGCCCGGCTGGCAGACACATTCATAGGCATTGATCTGGATGGATTAAGGAGTAAAGATCACATTTTATATTTCAACTTAACTTAAGTATAATTTAAAACTACTAAAATAGGAAATACTAGCATACCAACTTATTCTAGGACTCTAAACAAAGGTACAGGAAATGTAAAATAACCTAGCCAAGGGACACTCTAGGAGAGTTGGAAAGCGTTTTCCATCCACTCACTTGTCTCAATATCCGATGCTTTCCGTATTTAAAGAAAAACAACTAGTACACTTTAGTAACAGATACACCTTCGATTGACAGCAGAAGGCATAATCGGACTTAATTCCGACTGCCCTTTACCTTACCTTATTGTGGCACGTGGCTCCGTTGAGGCAGGGAAAGCTAAGGCACTCGTCCACATCCGAGTCGCAGTGGATGCCGGTGAATCCGGGTGTGCAATAGCACTTGTACGATCCCTTCTCATTCTTGCAGATGCCGTTGCCACAGATCTTGGGGTGAAGGGTGCACTCGTCTACGTCGTTCCCACAGGTCCGCCCGGTCCATCCTCGAGTGCACTTGCATTCGTAGTCCCCGTTTGGAAGATCTACACACTCGCCGCCATTTTGACAGGGTTGGGTGGCGCACTGGTTGCACACCTTGTTCTCCGGACAGAGGCACTGGTTCTGGGCACAGACCATCGGCTCCTGGCAGTTCAACGGTGAACAGTTTTCGGCCTTCTCGCAACGATCGCCGGAATAGCCCACGGCACAGTAGCAGTGGGTTCCATTCATTGAGCATGTTCCACCGTTCAAGCACTTCCCATTGGTGGCATTGCAGTTGATGGGGGTCAGGGCCAGGGCGGCCACACCATCGCCGGTGCTCGTTTGACAGTTGTAACCTAGGATTTAAGATTCAAGATTAGTAGATGCTCGAAAATATCAGATAACCCAGGGTAAAAAATTATTTTCTAATTAATTAACTCAAAGAATTTCAAGTGATTACCAAATATCAATTGTTTATGTTTAAATATATCTACTTTGGTACGTATTTACAGTTAATTTTATAGGGGTTGCACTAAAAGTTTATACAATATACGTTTTATTTAAGCTAGAGCCTCTATGTGAATCCAAAAAGAACATCCAAAAATGTTTAGCCACATAAAACTTGTTCAGGATTATTTCAGAAAATGTGTTTTAAGATTATAAATTTCCCGCAAATTCTGTGCCATCTCAGTATAAATACTTATAAAATTCTTGCAATTATTATTATTATTTAAATTAATGCTGATATGGAGCCACTTGAAAACAAAGGTTCAATAATAAAATATTTAATTGAAAACACGTTTGAAGAACGTGCTTTGCCATAAGAATTTATATAATAAAGCTTGTCAGTCGTTTAAGTAATGTTTACAAAAATATTTATAAATTAATGAGCATTAAAATCAACATTTTTACTTCTGAGCTGTATGCTGAATTCAAGCAGGACTCTAGCCTAGAACAATATAATTTAAAAAAAAAAAACAACCAACTACTAAGGCCAATAACCGCATTCAAATTTAACTCAATTAAGCGGGCTAAGTGGTACGGCATGCGCACTTTTAGGACAACCCTTTTGCCGCTGCTGCCGCGGGGTAACATAATGGATATATGTATATATATGCCAAACCTGTGTATCCGGCGGCACAGATACAGGTATAATTGCTACTTTGGCCCAGGCAGGTGCCACCGTTCAAGCAGTTTTCTTGAGGACATGCATTCAGGGAGGCCGAGCGTTGGGTTGGTGACTGGTTGGGATGTTCTTGTGCTTTTTTGGTAGTTGTTGTAGTTGTTGTTGTTGTTGTCGTTGGTGTTGTTGCAATTGTTGTTCTGATTGTTGGCGGAATCTTAGTTGTTGTTAAGGTTGGAATAGGGATTTCGGTAGCAATTATTGTCGTTCTCGTTGTTGGCTGTGGCTCTGGTGTCGGTGTGGTTGTTATTGGTAAACAGTGACCAATTGGGCCTAGAAACCATTATAGCCATTTTCCCATTTTACGTCATAGCGTTGTTTTTTTTTTTTGTACAATATAAGATTAATGGTATTAGGTTATAGCAAATACATCGGGGATAATATATACAAGTTAGTATTGTGTGGGATTTCGTGGGGATTATCAACAAAGCAAGATGAAAATAATACTGACATTTGCAATGGTTTCAGAGGGTTTTAATACATTTTAAAGAGTTAATTTAAGCAATAATTTTAGCTCTTCTAGACTACTAAAAGCTCTAGAAAAATCCCTGTGAACTTTGTCCACGTACTCAGTTTTAGCTCACAACGCTTGCGTTTGAGCCACTCGGGCGATATGTAGCGCTTCTTTTTTTCGCTGGGACACAACGTGGAGTCCAGCATCTCCACCTCGAGCGGAGTCAGCGGCTCCAATTCGGAAGCTTTTTTTGTATATACATAAGAAATATTAAATTTTAACCAGCAAGAAACCATTACCCATGCTCCCGTAAGAAAGCAAATGAGACATGCATGAACCGCAACCGATGGCAAAATGGAACTTGTAAACTCACCCGATGAGCCTGGCTTACACACGCACTTGCCGCCGACGCACTCCGAGTCGATGGGGCACGGCTGGGCACAGCTCGGTGCCAGCTGACAGAGCTCTCCACTGTACTCCGGCGGACATATGCACTGGAAGCCGATGGGCTTATCCACACAGGTGCCGCCGTTGAGGCACTGTTGTGTCTGACAGGTCATGGGTCGATCACAGATCTCGCCGCCCCAGCCGTCCAGGCACTGGCAGGTGTACGAACCGTAGGTATCGAAGCATTGGCCACCATTCAGACACGGATTCTTGTCACACTCGTCAATGTTCGTTTGGCAGAAGGCTCCCATGTAGCCGGTGCCGGTGCAGTCGCAGCTGAATCCGTTAATCCGATCGATGCAGCTTCCATTGTTCTGGCAAGGCTGCGAGGCACACTCGTCCGTGTCGATCTCGCACCTGGCTCCCGTATATCCTTTGGGACACTCGCACGCAATCGCTCCACTTCCTCCCAGGACCACGCAGGCTCCGTTGTTCAGGCAGGGATTCGTCTGGCAGAGCGGGTGGATGTTAACCTCTGTCTCGCAGTGCTGGCCACTGTGGTTGGCATCGCAGAAGCACTGGTAATCGCCGCGGGAATTCTCCAAACAGGAGCCACCGTTCACACAGGGATTTTTGGCGCAGGGTGAACCGTTGTCCTTCTGGCAATTTTTGCCCGAGTAACGGGCTGTGCAGCGGCATTCGTAACCCTCCGGACTGGATGAGCAGGTTCCATGCCCCATGCAGGGATCGTTCAGACAGTAGTTATCCGGCAGGCGGGTGAAGAGATCATGATCGCTGCAGGGGCCAGGAGTCAGCGGGCAAGCTCCAAAGACCACATTTTGCACAGTCGAGTTATTTACAAACTGGAGACCAGGACCATCCAGGAGGCAGCCGGAGAAGGAGTTTCCCAGTATCAAGATGGCATCCTTGTAGCCAATATCCTGGTTCGTTAAGAACTGACTGTTGTACGTGGAGTTGGCTATGGGAGATTGAAGGGAAATAATTCAATATAGGAAGGAGTTTTATGGGTAGATTACCAAGAAAATGTGCATATTTTTTAAAACATTCTCTCTTCCAATCGTTAAATTGATTTTACAAATGAGTTCATCATTACCCCCGCCCTCTTGTCCTATTTTTCCAGTACAATTGCATGGCTTAACCCTCGCGATGTGATTCGCTTTTATTTGTCTTGCCACATTTCACGTTTCACAGCCGGACACGACCCCATTTAAGTGGCTTGCAACTTGGGGATTGGGGAGACAAAGAGTGGCGGGATTTGAACTTACCAAATATGCTTGCCGCACGATCCACGTGCAGGTAGAGATTGCCATACTCGTACTTGAACTGCAGCGTGTGCCAGCGGTTGTCCAGCAGCTGGTAGGGCAGCTTGACATCCAACCGATTGTTGGGTCCATGGACGGCCGGTCCCGCCAGCGAGATTTGCAGAAAGTCATTGAGCACTGAGATTACGATGGAGTTCTTGTTGTATTGCTGGGCAAGGATCTCGCCGCCACGGCAAGAGCGGAAGCTAATCGCCGAGTGGTCCCAAATGGGCATCGGTGTGGTCAGGCGGAGGTAAGTGGAGCCGTTGAAGTACGCCTCCTTGGTCTGAACCTCCACGGAGGCGACATCTGCAAGAGAAGATCAAGATTGCCAGGGTTAGTGGGATTAAAAAAATACAGTGAAAGAAAGGGAATTTTTTGTTGAATACCTATAATTAGGTCTTAATCATAAGTTTATAAATAAAGCCATCAATAATGTTAAATAAATATAACATTTATTTTCTTTTTTATTTTTACAGAAACAATTGATTTCCAACAAAAGTGAATCGTTTAATTTCAGTGCAATTTTTCTGCTGATTGTAAGAGACTGATGGGTGAAATGTATAAAATAAAAGCATGACAAGGCCAGGTCGGTCCGGGCCAAGTCGGGCTCCCATTTAACTAATCGCATTTCATTCGCATTTGGCCAACGCATTTGTAACCGTAGACTTCCTCATTTCGCGTATTTGGCACACGGCAAATGGCCAATTGGTTTACTTTGGCTTACATTTTCCCAGTGCTGTCTGCTTCAGCATTTTCGCCGCGTCTTCGCCCATTGCTGCCCGATGCTCTCTGCCACTCTGGCTAAGAAAGTGTTTTGTCTTTTCGAGTAGCATTGACCAAATTAGACGAGTTGCCATGGCCCGGCACATGCCACTTAAGTGGTAATCAGTTAGAGGCCCCCTTCTTTCCAACTTTCATTTGCGCTGATCACCAAAGCGCAGAATCAATTCCCCCAGCAGTAGCAAGAAAATAACAAAAGATGAACACAAAAAACAAAACAGAAGCCTCCATAACAGACTCCAAAGACTCCTCCAAACCAAAAACCAAAGAGAGTCAGACACACAAATAACGAGCTTACAAGTGCACAAGGCGTAAAAATCAGCAAAACACGAAATATGAATGTACTATATGTATATGAAAAATAAACAGACTTGCATGTTCATAAGCTGGTTTTCATCAATACACCATAGATCGCTGCGAAAAATCGAAAACAAAATCATGAAACGGAAAGAAAGTGGCACAGGAAAAAGTGATTAGAGAAAGGAAATTAAAACAAAACAAAAAATAGGGAAATTACTTTATTTTGTATTAAAGTAATGAGTATTGAAAATGATAATTCGAATTATTTGTATATAAACGCATCAGAAAAGGTTTTATTAATTAAATGATTTTCTGATCGCTTACATTTACGTTATACTTTTTTACATATTACATCGAAGTTAGCCAAGTTAAGAAATTTTATAAAAAATTATTTTCTACAATTTTTAAAAAAGTCTGAACAAATTTAAGTACTTATTAAGAAAATATTCATTATTAGCTTTTAATGTAATTACTTTAAATTAAACATTTTAGCATTAAAAACACTACGTTGCTTAATAAACATTTTTATAAATGGGAGCTTTTTAAGCTAATTTTAGCATTCCAAAAATGAAGATTATCTCAGCTATTTCAATGGCATCGTTTAAGTAAATTGCCAAAAATAAAAATGTTATGTTGCTTTTTGCATGAATAAAGTTGGCACTTGAATATCAATTTTTTCACAGCACCTTCTCGAGAAAAGATCTTTTTAGCACCTTTTGGTCAAAGGGGTGAACCCGTCGTAGATCCGCTGTGCCCTTTGGGCTGCCCTGACCCATGGCCGGCACGGGCTTAGAAGGCGCTCGGGAGACCTCGACAGAACCTGAACGACGCCGCTGAGACGTTAACATACAGCGGGAAACCAAATACAATACTTTATGAGGCCATCGATTTTGCCGCCTCCTCTTGCGTACTCTTCGCAAACATTTTATTTCGTATTTAAAGGCGATTTGCTATTTGCATTGACAGTTCGGTTTTGTGACCATTTGGTTGGTGTGTTCCATGTGTGTGTGCCAGGTGCGAAAGGGGAGTGTTCGGGGGCAGACTATGTGTACTCAGTGAGTGAACAAGTAAATAAGCCCCCAGCAAAGTAGCTCATAATTATATTATACTCACGTACGAAACTATGCAGAAAAATATTCAAAAGTTAAGAGGCAAAAATGCTATAAAGTACACCGAAAAAATTCAAGAAAATTAAAAGAGGCTTGATAACATAAAAGAAATAATTAACTATGCTTTGCATAAATATTTTGATAAATATATTTATGTATGATGTAGGTATAATAAATAAAGTTCGGCGGATGCTAAGAACAAAAGCTGTTCTTTTTGGTAAAAAAAAATATATGTTTGCCTACATTTTTTCTTAGTGTAAGCATTCAGAAGCTGAATTATAGATCTACCTCTGGCTTGGTATGCGCTTTTGTCTAATCTTAGACATCCATGTGTTTGGCCGTAAGAAACGGAACGGAAATTTCATAATCAAACCACACAGAACAACTCTATTTCACTCTTTTATATACTTATTTATTTTTGAGTGGTTTCGGACAACCGTTTGACTTTGTGTTTCTTTTTTATTTGAGTCATGAATGACTCGACTTTGGCTTCAAACTGGAAACTGCAAAACTGAAGCTTAACTTGGCTCCAAAGAGCGAGCGATTCTGTTTAGCGGTGCCATAAAAGAAACAGTTTAATAGGTTCTTTCGGGCTCTGGCAAGAAAAGAAATGCTTCTTAAGCTTTTAATGATGTCTCGCTTGGAGTTTTTCGGGGACAAAGATGCTTTTGTGCCGGTTCTTGAGCAGGGGTGTGGCAAATGGCCACAAATCTTTCAAATGTAAATGAACTTTTAAGTAATAGTTTGTCATTTAAAGGAGATTTATTTTGAAGCCTTTGATATATTGTTGGAAGATCTTGAAAGTTATACATTGTTTTTGTTTTTTTCTTTTAATTATTATTTAAAAGCTGAAACATTTCCTTTCTATTTTACCTTGTTTTACTATCCTTGCAAGGGCGTAATGTGACTTTCCAGCTGGTGATCGCGAAAGGTCAGAAGTTAGCTTCCTTTCTTATTAACTTAATAATTACCTACAAGCAAAGTTTCGCTTATTATTATTTTAGTTTCCCAACCATACTTAGGTAAATCTTCCAATTTAAAAGAGAAAACGCTCGAGTTCATCAATCTGTGGGAGATATAATCACTCTTTGCAAGTTCCCCATTTCGGACTTCCCGTCGTATTTTAACAAAAAAAAAAAGTGTTTATGCAAAGTGCATTGCGCTAAAGTCACGCAAAATGTTGGAAAAAGGAAACAACAACAGCAGATTCCTGGCACGCCCACACACACACTCACAAGTACTCACACCTCAAGATGGCTCAAAGGGAGGTGGGGGGCCAGAGACCCAGTTAACAAAAAACATTCAGCATTCATTGCAACACTTGCAATACAACATAAGTAGATGTATGCAAATTAGCTCAGCTTGCATTGCATTGCTTTGCTTTGGTTTTGGCCCCGGCTTTGCCTTTGCAGTTTGTGTTTTGTATTTTGTTTTTAACGTTGCATTCTGTTGGTATGACTAATCGGCGTCTGCATATGCAAAACAACACCAAGTACGTAAAAAACGGGTGTTGTGCCGTCACACACTCGCGGTCAGCATAAAAGCAGCATAATAGTCCCTCTTCGCCATTAAAAAAACATTTATATATGTACATATATATATTATGGCAAAATGTAGTCTATGAAATCCTAACAAATAAAATAAATCTAAAGAATATGCTTTATTTCTCAAAATAATAATATTTACACATTTGATTTGAAGCGGATAAGATAAACTCATACAAACAGAAGACACTTTTAAGATAGTGGGAAGCGTTTCTTTCTTGCTTAAATATTCATAAACAACAAAATTTTTCTATTCTACATTGTAAGTTAATATAAGGATAAGATAGGTTTGCTTTTCCTTAGAGCTATAACGGAATTTGCATTTGTAATTATGGCTTGGTTTATTGCTGACAAGTTTATTTAAAATAGGGTGTAATATTTTACTGCAAACCCTAATTTATATCTCCTTTCGTAACTCATCTTTATATTTATTGTGAAATTACAACGATGACAGCTGTCTACATATTTACTATAGTTAACACATTTCCAGCTTTTTAAATTAAATGCAGTCTTGATTTTTGTTGTTTTTTTTTTTTATCTGTTTTTGTCCCAATAAGGTTTTTGTTTGGTGTCCGTGTCCCGCCCCCATCCAAACTTTCTAAGCGCTGTTGTTTCGCTGCTGGCACTCTGAAAATTGCAGCCGAGTATTAGCTTGCCTGGAAAACGTTGCAACTTTTCCTTCTCCCTTTAATGTGGGTCCAACCCTTAGCCCAAGTCGTGGGTCCGGTGTTTGGCCACAACAAAGCACGTTGCACGTTGCTAACTGGGCTAACTTGGACGGTTGCCCGGGATTGTTTACTGCTTCATCTTTCCCCCTTTTGTCGGTGCACAAAAAGAAATAGGTTTTATATTTAAAATTTATATTAATAAATGAAATAATTAAGATTGGAAAAGTATAAAATGTTGATCACAGGGGCTTAAAATCATTACATTTAATTAAATAAGAAAAATACGTCAATAAAAAATTATAGCAAGTCAATATAAACTTAAGGGTATTATAATATTTTTCTACAATTTTTTTCAGTGCACTTGTTCTTCTTCTTTTTCGTGCGGACAACTCTCTGCATTTGGTCATACTTCAATTGTTTTACCTCAGTTTGGCGTGTATGCATGTGTGCGTCTGTGTTGCCTCACATGCCAACCCACACAAAAAAGTCTGTTTTTTTATATTCATTATTGTTGCTGCCTTTAATTTTTGCTCTAAATACTTTTTACTTTTTCATTGCTTTTGTGTAACAAAACGCCTACGAAAAAGTTTCATTTTGCACTCGATTGTTTTGTTGTTTTCTTTCCGCTTATCGGATGTTCAGAAGTTGCATAAATTATTTCTGACCGATTTTACTTTTTTTCCATTTCTGTATTTAATTTGTTGTTAGCTCCAACAACAAAAGCAACAATAATTTGTATTGTCTAATTAAATACGAACATTTTTAATTGCATTTTAATTGCTGCGTTTTCGTTTTCATTTTTTCGGCCTCTGTTTGGTTTTTCTCTATAGAAGGAAAAGTGAAAACGTGTCGCGATTAAAATTTAATTATAGCTTGTTGATAATGCGATTATCGAGAGGGTTTAATTGCATTTGATGTTCAATGATCACGAGTAGAGATTATATATAATGTGTAAATGATCATGTGAGATCTGTAGCTAAGTTTTAGTGGTCCAAAGGGTTTCTTTAGGCAGTTTTTAATTATTTAACTAATTTTTTTTGTCCAACTTAAAATACGAAATAAAGTTTAATAAATATTAAGCGGAAACTACTAATATTTTTTAAAATGTTTTATTATGGGAAAAATGTCTGTTTTTAATTAACTAATTAATTTTCGAATAACTTTGGAGAATACAAAATAAACTTGAATATACATATATTGAGCGGAAACTAAAAAAGTTAATTAAAAAGTGCCAAAAATGGAAAGCTTTTATAGATTCTGGGAGTTTTTTTTTTATGATATAAGATTTACACAGAAAATAGTAAAAACTCTTGTTGCACAACCGATAAACAAACGCCTCAAAGGTGTATAATCTCTATTGAGTATGTGTTCTTTGTTGCGTTTCCCTGAATGGCAACTAATTTCTTCCCAAGATTAGTTGGTTCCCATGTCCATTGCTCTATTCCCCAGTAGACCTTACACACTATCACCTCTTTCATGTCTGACTGCACTTTAGACCCGAAGAATACTTAGCTTAGGGCGATCATTTGTTCCAACACCTTGTTGTGAAGATGAGAGAGAACGCACAGAAACGAAACTGAGACGCAAACGCGTTCCCACACTAATTTCCGTTTTAACTTCCAAGAAATGCGGTGAGGAAATATTTTTAAATATTTAAATAAAACCGCTTCTATTATACAATGTGGTAAAAATACATTCAAGCGGTCAGAAGCTAATTAGTTTTGATAAATAAACGTTTCCCATGACAGCTGGAGATTAGCAGCAACAAAAACCCCAGACCCGCACCCACTATAAAGTTGAATTGAGTGTCCCATACATTCAACGGTTTAGCTCTCACAAAATTGTGCACAAAAAGAAAAAAATAAATTGGCACGAACTCTGAATAATCGTAATATCAAAGCATATCATATTTTGATATCAACACGAGTGCGAAAAATTTGAGACAACAATACATGGAAATGAGTTCTTTCATTCTTTGTTGATATTTAATTTTTAGGTGTGACTTGTTGTTCTTTTGAGTTACTTTAGGTGCTTTTATAATTCATATTATGTATCAGTGATCTTGGTTTATATTTTTTGATAAAAATAAAATCTCGCCTTTATCTTTGTGCGACTCTTCATTCACGTACAAACAGTTAACGTTTATTTTGTTAATATCTTCGTTCTGGGAAGACCTAACTGAATCTACGGCGTGAAGACAGCCCAAAAATAAATGCTTAGAATTGAGCACACTTAGAAATAGACTCAGAGACAGTCGGCTCTCTCCCCCGCTCTAAGGCGCCGCAGTTTTTTTTTTCAGCCTCTTCTGCGCAGGCGCGCCTGGGAACCAGTTTTGTGGCCAACAACAATCGGCCCTTGTACCATTCTGTGGGCCTGGAAAAAGGGGCTGCCAGACCCGTTCACAAACTGGCACAAAGCAATGAACTGTTGAATAAAACAAAACCGAAAACACGCCTGAGAATCTTTTCCGGTGCGTCCCCAAAGAGCAGCACCAACCAGATCCCACGGAACCCACGGAACGAACCCTCGGAACCAACCGCCAGAACTCAGTCTGGGCAAACACAGACTGCTGCGGCAGAAACGCAGCCAGTGGGCGTTGCACTACGGAAAGGTTTACAAAATAAATTAAGAGCTATGAGTAATTATGAAAACATTAAGGTACTGTGGATATCAGGAAATGACTTAACACTCTCAGGAGAAGTTCAAAGAGGTGATTTTCTTTTCGTTTCGACGTAGGATAAATAAATAGTCATTCTATCTAAACAGGAGCTTTGTAAATAAAAATATCTAATCCATAATTTTTAATGAATATATGGCAAAGTTTTGAACGCTAAAAATATATATTTGAGCAAAAGAAATAACTTTTGAAGATAAAGTTTTTATAATTTTACTTTTATTGTGAGAAAAATCTGAATTTCTAAAGCCCAGATAAGTCGTATTTTTCTCTGAATATGTGTCAAAATAGTACAAACCCCGCCTTATTTATATACAATTATTTTTATGATTTGAAAATATAAATAAAACCTTTCACTAATACCATTCCAATCACTAACAAATACCTTTTATCACGCATTCTGATTAAAATAATTGACTTTAGAACCATCGTTTAATTTCCCACAGCAATTACCATACATTTTGTGCCCGATTTTTGTGCTTTTTAGCCCATTGTATTTGTTGTTGCTGTGAGTCAATGCCAACAATGGAATTTGTTGTTGCTGGTAACAACGCGCTGCGTATGCAAATAGCGACAGATAAAACGCAACTACGTGATCACCGCGATAAAGACAATCCAAGAGACAGCATTGAACAACGCCCACAAATTTTAAACATTTGTTTGCTTTGAAATTTATAAAATAAAATCAAGTAAAAGCGAAAGCGGCAATATCTTTTTATTTTGTCTGGTTTTTTCTCCCTGATTTTCTCATATTTGCGGTTTTTTGTGTCGTGGTAAATTCCCAAGGTGGCTGGGCTAATCGATGCAGCCGCTGAAAACTGGCAACGCTGCAACTAAAAACTAGTAAGAACCATATTACCAAAGGTCTCGACCAAAAATATACCCTCACAGACAACGTTTTGTGCTATCAAAATCCTTTAAGAGTCGGTCATTTATAGCACAGCTAGTAACCCTTCCTAAAATAAACTTATTTGGAATTAATATCCCAAGGTTAAGCTCTATAGCTTTAATAATTACGACGATCTGGTACTTATTATTTTCTGCATGATACATACATATACCCCCCCTATACTTCGATTACCTGGTATAAAATACTTCCAACCTTTAGGGACTGGGGCAAATCAGTTCTTTTTTAGTTCTACACTGGCTATTTTTATAGAGCTGGCTAACGACTTGCACTAATGGCCAGCGTCAGGCAATGGTCGCGGCCGGCTGGCTGCGTAGGCCCACGAAGCGCGGAACACACGGCCCATGTCACGGCCGATTGCACTTTAACACTTGACCAGGCCAAAAGACCGGACACCGGAGACCGGAGAACGCGGGTGTGCCCATCCCGCATACAATTTCCATTCTCGATTCCCATTTATGTGCCAGTGTATAGTGTATTTCCACTGACCCGCGAGGTCACGTGTTGTTATCGTTAACGCAATGCAGGTAGTTTTCTTAATTTATGTATTCCCTCCACTTTTTTCCAGAGAGAAGTGTGTACCTGAGCCGCGATTTTCCCCTTAATATGATGGATTATATCTCCGTGTTTAGGGCGGAAATTCAAAGGAAAACTAGAAAGACACCACTCTCAAAGTGAAGTTGACGCTGACGATCATCGAGATTTTATGATGGAGTCTGCTTTAAACCAGTTGTTGGTGATGCATTTCAGGGATTTCCCAGCGGCGAAATGGAAAACCTCTGTCTGTCTGTCCCTTTTTCTCTTTTGTGAGTTTTCCCCGTCAGTCATTAAGCAAAGTCAAGATATGGCTGATAAAATATATCCCCACGATTTTGTTATCTCCTGGGCTGAGGTATTATTTTTTTGATTTGGCAGTGAGCAAGTTTTTAAAATATATTATAAGGTTATTCAACCTTTAATATTGAAACGGTTATCAATTTACAATTATTTATGTTTTTAAACTGGGAATTTCATAGTGTGAGTAATTTTCTAATAACAACGATTTTTAAGTTGATGGAAAAGTAAATTGCTTTTCCTTCAGAAGAACAAAAGCCGAGACCCTTTCTATCTGAAAGGTAGTTAATTGTCTTTTATAATGGAAGCTGCTGTGAAAACCAGTTTCTTAAGTGCATTTCAGGGCTTTCCCAACATCGAACTGGAAAACTCTCTCTCTCCGTCTCTGACGCCTTTGTATGTGGGCTTTCCTTATCAAATTGCGGTCTGCTGACGTTGCGCCGGTCGCGCTTTTGCAACTGTTGTACTCAACTTTCCTGCCAAAAGATAAGATTGTGCGTAACAACAGTTGGATGGTAGGCATTGTAAATAAATAAACTGAATTTTTTAGGTCGTTTTTGCACAATCCGGTGGAAAAGGGGCACAGAAAATGCTAAGAAAGCAGCCAAACTGAGACTCGGACAACATGTAACTGATAATTACACTCGATGAGTCAGCAAGAGTTATGAATTATTAATTGTATGTGATCATTATGTGGAGTAATCAGATTCGGAGTTGCAAACTCCTTCAAATAATAGATTTTTTTTTTAATGCAGTACAAACAAATGCAGAGAAAGCATGATTAGCTAAAACACATATTTTTATGTTTCCGGGTTTATTATTTAATAAGAAATTCAATTTTAAATCCGATATTTTTTTATGGTTGTGAAATATACAAAAATTAATAATGAGATTTTTATGATGACAGCACTATATCAAACTTGTTCTTTATTTATTATGATTAATAACCCTGCCCAGCGACCGAGAATAATTTTTACGAATATAAATAAATACGTGATCGAAGCTAATACATTTGACGTTAAGTTTACTATGCATTCCTTTTATTTTGACGATAAGAACGAGCACACACAACCCGTCAATAATCAAATGAAATGAGTGGATAATTAACACAATAAAACCCCAGGTATACCATCGCCATGAGTCACTATTCTTCAAGGAAAACCCGTTCAACGAGTTTCTTGGATGCCCGAAATCAATGGAAATTCCTTTCCCCAAAATGACTTTTCCTTTGGCCACATCCCAAGCCGCACACAACCACACACACGTGACCTGTTGCTCTTGTTTCGGAATGAGAGCTTTTGAAAACATCAGCAAATATTTACTCCGAAAATGCATGTGGCTCAGCAAATAGTCTACTTACAGTAAAAATTCTACAATTTCATTTACAAAAAAAAAATAACTTAATATTTTCCAGAAACATATTTTATTTAATTAATTAAAATGGAAATAGAGCCCATAAAGCGATTAAAAATGAGTGTTGGAATGTTCACTTTACGGAGTTTTCACTGTGCCAAGAACGTTTCAACAATGTCCTCTCAGTGCTCTCTGTCTCTCTCTCTCTCTCACCTGTTGCTAAATAAATTAATATGAAGAGCGGTATCCATTGAGGCGACGAAAAAACTGAAATGGCGCGCTTGAGCAAATGCGACGTTGGCGTCGTAATTTGAGCTGCGCTTTTCGTGCGGTCTCGACTTCTCGTTGTTGTTCTTGTTGCTGTTTCTACTGCTGCTTTCCTCTGTTGTTGTTTTTGTTGCTGCCGTTGTGTTGGTGACGCACTCGCGGTCATGATCGTTGATTTGTAGCCACAACTCGTATTGGAAAGGGTTTTCGTTTTGGACTTTTCGTTTTGGCTAATAGTTTTCATCCAGGAGATTTTGATGCATTGGGCATTGAGCTTTGTTTGTTATTATTTATTGCATTCTGCTCTTCTCTATTTCTCTATTCCCTCTCCCACACGCACACACACACACACACCTGCGACACGTTTGCCGCACTTGGCTTAGAACAGGTTTCCTTCAGTTTATATTTTTCTTTTTTCGCTAGTTGTATTATTTGCACACTTTCGCACGCGACACTTTCTAGCCTGAATTTGAATATTGAGCACAGAGATTCCGCTTCCGCTTTAAGCCAATCTAATTTCGCATTTTTTCACGCTGGCCAGAATTGTTAGCCTAAATCACACACACACGCGCAAAAGAGATGGCTTAAAAAAAGTTGAGCTTGTGTTGTGGCTGCCCTTCTGAACTGCAAGCAAACTCACGCACACACATTGGCCGACACCAACACACGTAGCCAAACAGCCAACAACGTTAAAATAACGTTTTATTTATAATTTTCCGCGGAGCCGCGCGACGTCGTTTCTTTTTTCAAAAAATTTTCGAATGCGCCCATGGAGCTCTTTATATAGATGTCGACAGTCAGTGTTACCAGATAAAAATTTGGCTTTCACCTAAAAAATCTAAAAAACCCAACAAATTCCGCTACCCCGGCTTCTGGGCACACTAAAACGATGAAACCTAATGCCATGCTTCACTGCAACCTGGTCACACACGCCTTTACCGCCAGATTTAATATTTTTCAAAATTGTGTAAATTTAAGTAAAAGTACTAATTTATTTTTGGGGAATAATAGAGTTTTATAACAGTTACATATTTCTGAGTATATAAAAAAAAACAATATGGTCTGCTGTGTA
>JAEIIL010007265.1:0-17545 GCA_018905715.1 Drosophila lini | reverse complement strand
TTATATTTTGTAGTTAACTTTTGGTCACAATTTCAACTGTTCTAAATACTTTTGACAAATAACTTTAAAAAAGAAGTACAAAAGGTGGCATAATACATTAAAGGTAAATTTTTAGTCATTTTTTTTAATCAAAATATTCTTAATTCCAATTTGTTCTGTGCACAAATTCCTATATCTGTGTGCGATTGTGGGTGCCTGTTGGGTGAGGCCGCAAACATTTTGATTATTTTAGTTGACTGAGGCAAAAGTGCGGCTTAATTGTTACCAACAAACAATAAGCGGAAGCTTGTGGCTTTAACAAATCTCGACAAACTGCGAGGGAGCGTCGGAAGTTGGCAGAAATGTCAATGCAAAGCCCACAGTCAACAGCATTAAAATCATCTCAGATGCCAGTCAGGCGCCCAGCAGATGATGATGATGGTGATGGTGGTGCTGCTGCTGGATCTTTTGTCCTCAAAAAATAAAGCATTAAGTTGGAAAAGAAAAAGTAGACGAAGGCTCGCTCCAAGGTAAGGCGTTGCCACAGGTCCCAGATCCATTTCTTGCTCAGCTTTTCAACGCGTGTTCTGTATTTGTAAACAATTTGGCGTGTGACACCAAAGGCACTTCTGACCTTCCCTCGCACTCGCCTTTCTTCTGCCTTTCACTCAACCTTTTGGAGGCTCCGGGGCACACATATTTATTCAGGGCCCTGCACATCAACCCATCAACACATCGTGTTTGGCTTTGCGGACTTAAACTTGCTCGCATTTCCATAGTTACTGTCCTAGTTCTGGTCCGGCATGTTGGGATAGGAATGGGTGAACTGGGGGATTTGGGGGATTGAGGGATTCCTGTGGGCAAATAAAACCAAAATCCACACAGAAGTTGACCCTTTTTTGCATTTGTTGCTGGCCAAAATAGATGTAGAAAACTGGCCTATGAAAGTAAGCATAAATTGCCAATTTAATTTGAATTGGTTACAATTTTAATCCGCATTTTTCATCAATGTTTGATAGTTATTTTTATTGGCTTCCAATTTTGCAGGGATTTGATTGCTGAACTGGATTAGTGGGAGATGCACAAGAGTGGAAATATATTTTTATATATGGGGGAAAGTTAGGCTGAGGTAAATTAATTTTCATAAAATTTTTAAAATTCTTCTGGTTAAAATCTTTAACTATTTAATTTCTACAAAATTGCTCTTGATTTATGTGACTTTATTTTCCCCTGAATGCATCTACCTATTACCTAATTAACTCCCTGACTTGGCAGCAATTTGTTTAAAGTCTTAAAGTGTTAAATCAAACTCTCAACGACATTAATAATGGGCTAGGCCCTGTCTTCCGACTGTCTGGCTTCTCTCTCTATATACATACATATATAGTAACCACACCTGAGTGACTGCGGCTCTAATAGCCGCATCTCCTACTCCAACTCCAACTCCACCTTCTCCCCAGCGAAAGATCAAAAGTCGCCAGAGGAGGAGCAGGAGCGAAGGAGGTGCACAGATCAAAGAGCTGGAAAAGCCAAACCTGTTGGGGAAGAAGGAACTCAATTGCAAAACTAAACGAAATGTGCTCCCCGCTGTTAGCAGCTCATCCTCATGTGGCCAGCTCATGTGGCAAGATCGGCCAGAAACAGGCGCAAACACACATGTGGCAGTCAAAGCCACCAGAGCCCCTCTCATAAACATGTTTTCTGGATGTGTTTGCTTCTGTAGCACTGCAAAAAATAATTTCTGAAATTAAATTAAGAAAAAGACCATTGAATAATGTGTTTATTATATATAAAAATATATAATTATAAGTTAAATTTATTCGAAGCTTAATACATATTTACAAAAGGAAATGGGACCTCAAAAATAAGCTAAAATGCATTAATTTTACCAATTTTTTTACAAGTGCTTAGTGTTCTGCCTCCTCCCAAAGATTCCTCCTTACCATTCCCATCCGGCGAATCCCGGGGTAAGTCAACCGAGGCGATCTTCTTCGCAGTCCAAGTTCATTGCTCTGGGTGTCGTCTGTGGCGAGTCTGGGCGGGCGGTTCCTCCGCCAGCCGCTCACGTGGACGTGTTGTGTAATTGCGAACATGCAAAAATATGCATCTTGATTGGCGTGGACTCTTCACTGAGACAACTGCCTAGCCTTGCCCGACTCCCATTAAAAGCGTTTACTGAACTTTTGATTAATTGCACATTTCCAGGCGCCACCATCGGTTTTGCCCTGGGCCAGCTGAACTTGGCCGGAAAAACTGGTTACGATATTTGATTTATTTGACAGCCCGGGCACAATGCGTTTGACACTTTTCCTATTTGCATAATTTTCCGCCGACGAAAGTCAATCGAAAAAGACATTACAGAGGCACGGGTTACGCATATCTAGCGGCAGGTGAGCAACCTTTATAAAAGTGTTTACAACTGCAACAAAATCGTACATTTTTGTATGTAATTGTTGTTTTGTCTTAATTGAGAAGATATTAAAAATTTTATGGGAAAGGAAGCTAGATTCGGAAAGCCGAAGATTGTATACCCTTAAAGTGAGCAATATGATCACGGAATCTGTCATAACTAAGCCAAAAATGCATTAATCTCAAATCGGAAAACTGTTCTTAGTTAGTTTGAATAAGGTTAACAAATCTGCATATTCAATTTAAAATTTTAAGAAATATAAATTTTTGTCAATTTTTGATAATTTTAATGATGTAACCCCTTATCAATTTTTGAAAAAATTGCAAAAAAATGTTTTTCCTCCTGACATGGCTAAAACGATTCCGCTGTTGATGCTGATCAAGAATATATATGACTTATAGGGTCGGAAATGACTCCTTCAATGGGAAAAAAAAATTCGGACTCAAATTATGACACACTGCTAGGGTATAAAAATTAATATAAAATTAAGTGTTTTTTTTTAAAGTGCTTCATTTAGTGGCTGGGAATATTTTTATGACACCTGTTGGGAATTTTTTGAACTACTGATAAGCAGCGCTTTAAAGACTAGCGACTGATGAGGGAAACTCATTTTACTCATTCGATTCCGGCAGGGGCGCCACTGTGGTCGAGCTGCTGTTACACTGGGAAAAAAAAAACTTTTTTTCTTTCTTCTTTATTATTTTTTTTTCAAGTTTCAGCAGATCTGTGAAGAGAAAATTTACTATTTTGGCTTTCTGATACAATCAGGCCACGCCGTTGTTTCAGCGCCTATTTCAGCTTAAACGTTAGCCGGATTCTTCCAAGTTTTGAGATGCTTCTGCAAAGGTATTTGGGGGATAGTTTTTAGACCGCTCCAATGCCTTTGTATACTCGGCAAAAAGGTCCCTGTAGAATTTCTCTGGTCGCAAACCACAACTAAATTATCCCTTAAATAAAAAAAAAAACCATATTCCCTACAAAAAATTAAGACATTTAATTATTTGCAGTTTATTATTAGGAAAAATATAAATAAAATACAAATGCAATACGGTTTTCCTCCTAGAGCCTCCTTGTCCTAGCAGTATTTGCTTTTGAATTCGTAATCATCCTCGGAGCCGGTGGCCAGTAGCTCCTCCTTGCAGCCGTGGTGCAAGCGATGGACATCCGAGTCAAAGCACTCGTCGTGGAGACGCTTATCCCTACTCTTGCTACGCTGTCGCCGCGAATGGGCAGCATGACCATGACCATGTCCACTACTTCCATGACCATGGGATCCTCCATGGTGATTATGATGATGCTCTGATGGTGGAGGATGATGAATAGAGGCCTTGTGGTGGAAGGACGATGGCGGACTGAGCTCTCTGGGCGGGCGACAGTGATTCGACGGCGGTATGGGATCATCGTACCGCGGACATGGATGGTCACCCACGGGCGAGGCGGTTTCATAGCGTTTCGAGAGCAGAGTAAACTCCTGATGGGCTGAGCACAAGGCCTGGAGGCGGTGCAGTAGATCGGTCTCGGGCAGATCGCGAAGATGCAAGGTCCTGGCCACCGAGGTGCGGAAGGATTGTAGATGGGAAAGGCGCTGATTGGCATCCGAGAGCTGGGAACTCAGGCGATTCACATCATCGCGCATGGACTAATAATTAAGAGATAAATGATTAAATAATTAATTCTTAATTTTAAATATCTTTCTTTTATCCTTAAACTTACATTAATCAAGGCCTCATCGCGACACCGTCGATTCTGATTGGACTCGCAGGAGGACTTCAAGCGCTCCTTTAGAGCACTCATTTGGGATAGCAGCCGGGTCTTCTCATCCTCCAGGTCGCATATCTGCGTGGTCAACTCATCGATCTTCCTAGCGCGTTCCAACGAGGTGATCTTGTACTCCACGGCCTCGGCCAGTTGGGCCTTGACCTCCGCTATCTGGGATCGGGCATCCGCCAGTTGGGCACTCAGTTTGTCCACCTGTTTGGACGCCTTTTTGGCTCGACAGACGGCATCATCCCGCTCCCCCTGCAGCATGCACTTGCCCCTGGCCCCGTCCTCTATGATGGCCAACTTGCGTCGCAGCAGCTCCAGATGGAGATCCCTGCGCTGCACTTGCTCTCGCAGAACCCGAACCCTTCGCTGCAGATTGTACACACTGCTGCTCTCCTTCAGGGGTATATCATGGCAGGATCTCTCCCGGCGCAGCTTGCCATGACCATGACCATCGCAGCAGCCTTTTTCGGGGGTATGGGAGTGATGGTGATGATGGTGGTGGGCGGCGGCCACCTCGTGCTCACAGTGAGCAGTGAGTCTCTCGGCGCGTTCGAGGAGATTCTCTGCCATCAGATTTGTGTCGGTTCCAAGAGCCGGCGGAGCAGAGCACTCGCTCCAGTTCATGGCATTGGCCAGACGCTGCAGAAACTCCGAGAGTCCCATGTGATCTTTGCGCAGCGTGTGGATCTCCGCATGGCATTTCTCCAGCCGATCGGAGAGCTCACATTTCTGGGCCTCGCCGGAACGAAGGCGACACTCGGTGGTCTGCTGGGTCTCCTTCAGCTTCTCGTGCTCGGTGTTGAGCTGATCGCGAAGGGAGTGCATTTGCTGCAGGAGAAACATAAAGATTAAATAAAGATTATTCAGATTTGAATACAGTATTCAAACCCACCGCATGCATGGCCTGATTCTCCGATAGGGTCTCCCTTAACTTATCCTTGATGAGCGTCTCACAGGGCTCTGGAACGTTTAAGAGGTTACTTAATCCCCGCAAGAACTGCAGACGATCGCCCTGGATCCTGTCCAGATTATTCTGTAGACGATGACACCTTGACTCAAAGCCCCTCAGCTCCTCCTTGAGCTTCTCCCCATTGATTTCGGATTCGGTCAGGCGATCCCTCTGGATCTGCAAATCCCTCTCGTACTGCCGGCAGCGTCCTTCGAGCTCGTGATTGTGATTCCCAGCCCCATCCAGTTGGGCCGTCAGGCGCTGCTTCTCTATATTGGCTAGAGACTTCAAGTTGAGCAGCTCGTTCTCACAGGAGCTGAGAGTGTCACAGGTGGAGCTGACCTTGGCCTTGGCCCTTTGCAGTTCCACCATCACCTCCTCGGCCCGGGACACAATGCACTCGGGCGTGGCATGTGAATTCTGGTTGCCATCGCACACATCCATTCCCAGGCCAATGCTCAGCCGGCGCAGGAGATCGTGTAGCTGGGCCTTAGCCTGCTCCTTTTGGGACTCCTCGCTGGCCACATGGGTCTCCAGATGCTGGATCTTGCAAATCAGCTCCTTGTTGCGCTCGTCCGAGCTGCGCTTCTCCCGCTGCACCGTGCTGATGGTGGAATCGCATCTGGCCTGCACCGCTTGCTCCCGGCTCTCGGCATTCTGGAGGCGACTCTGCAGGGATCCAATGAGCGCTGTTTGCCTGGCAGCCTGTGCCCGAAGGTTCTCGATGTCGGCATCCTTGCTGCACAGGGCGGTGCGGGTTTCAGCGAGCTTTAAAAGGGAATTTTAGGGGTTTTAAAGAATTTGAAAGGATATCATATCTGAATGGCATTCATTTCAAGTCCCTTTTTGTTGTTTACTATATTTTTATAATTATTCAAGGATGTACTATATTTGTTTTAGATTATTTTTAGTGTTGCCATATATATTTAATTAATAATTAAATTAAATAATTTAGTTTACCTCTCCCGTAAGCCTCTCCTTTTTGTAGGATAAGGCAGCCAGTTCGCTGCGCAGAGTGGTAGTCATATCCAGGCCATGATGATGCTCTGTCACAGTGATTCCCGCACTGCCACAGGATGTGTCCAACTTGAAAATAAACAAAATATAAAATACAACATTTAAAGCAACTTAAAAACTGGCTAATAATCATTTTTTTTAGTTTCAAATCCGGATTTTTTAAAACTTTTTTATACCTCTGCAGGATATTATAATTTCAATCAGAAATATTTTTCGCGGTGAAGGAGTCATTTCCGACCCTATAAATCATATATATTCTTGATCAGCATCAACAGCGGAATCATTTTAGCCATGTCAGGAGGAAAAACATTTTTTAGCCATTTTTTCAAAAATTTATAAGGGGTTACATCATTAAAATTCTCAAAAACTGACCAAAATTTTGATTTCTTTAAATTTTAAATTTAATATGCAGCTTTGTTAACCTTATTCAAACTAACTAGGAACAGCTTTCCGAATAGAAATTAATGCCTTTTTGGCCGAGCTATGATATTTTTAGGTTAAGCTTTTTCCAAAAAATGATCATATGAAATTATGTATTTTAGAATGTATATACAAACTACGGCTTCCCGAATTTACTTTCTTTCTTGTTTTCAAAACTAACACTAAACTTTTTTTAAACAAAAAAAAATTATAACTTTGCTTAATATTTTTTCACTTCTTCACGTTTTATTGGCTCCATAAAAATGTATTTATTTTATTTAAATATAATAATTATCTCAAAATGCTCAATTCACTTGTCACAATTTCTCTTGAATTTAAAACTCCCTTTAAAACTCTCTATCCTTCCTACCAAATGATGATGATGTGGCGACAGACCAGCACTGTGTCCCAGGTGGTGATGATGCAAATGATTGTCACTGGGCATTTTCGAAGCACCCCAAAACTTAACCGTTCTCCGCCGTGGCCGCCGATGAACTGAGCCAGAAGTGGCGGTGCTAAGCCCCTGGCCGTGGGCCTAACAACCTCTGCCTGGCACCGAGGAATTTACTCCAACATAACATCACACAATGCTCGTGTTTATGCTCCAAGTGAAAACGAGCTCAATGGCAGGAGCAGGTGTAGCAGGAGCAGGAATAGAAGTAGCACTAGCAGGACTAGCAGTATCGGAAGAAGAGGAAGGGCACAACTATAGCCACATTTACACATCGGGGTAACTTTGCAGTTTGTTTGGATTATTTGGGTCATTCACATGGCGCCAAGTGGCAAAGTACGTATACGTACGAGGAGTATCCAATGCAATATCCACAAAGGGACTCACGCACGCAACTGCGGATGCGGCCAGGTATGAGGTAACGGTGGTTTGGCTGGTTTCTACGGTGGAAATTTTGCACTCTAGGCCGGAAACGGAAAATGAGGTGTGCAAGTTTTTGGCCAATTGTCTACACTTTCCCAAAGGGGGAAGAAGACAAATGGGAACTGAAAATGTGCTGAACATTCGATAAGCTGGCCCGAAGTTAATTATGCAGCCAATTGAGTTTGGCTTGGAAAGGAAATTGAAATTGTTTTGGAAAAAAGTATTGCAGAGGGTTTTAGAGGTTTAGGGGTTTTTTTGATAAGAAAATTAAATATTTATATTTCTATTTATAATATTGTATTAACTTTTCTAAGGCTACAAACGTATTTAAGCTTAGCTGAATAGGATCTAAAATTCAAGCTGGAATTCCCATAACAAATCCATAAAGATAGCATTACATTAGCCTCAAAATTATAATTCTTGCTGACTTTCCTGTAAGACCTGGTCCTCTGATTAGATGCACCCTTTGACAACTCCTTTATTCCAACCACTGTAAGCCCTACCGATTCCACCGATTTTTATGCAAATCCTCGACCCTCCCCTCAGACAAAAAAACATCATTAGAGTTTCCCTAACAACAGCATAAATTTGAAACATAAAAAGCAACGAACAAAAGTCATTATTCAATTGCGAAATCGCATAAATCTAGCCTGATATGATGATGTCTACCTTGAATATGGCAATTTGGCACACGATTCCGCGAGTCTAATTTTAGGCAAACATGACTTACCTGGTGGTAAGTAGGAAGAGGAACCGGCACTGTGGTCATCAGGTTTCCGGAACTGATTTTTGTGACATTTTCCAAGCCGCACAAAACCTCAAACACTTGCCAATCCTCCAGAGTATTGCCATTGGTCGTGGGACGCAGATTCGTCGGCATTCCAAAAGGATTTAATCTGAATACAAACCCGATCCGCCTCTAACTGCCGTTGAAGAATTTCTACACACTCTATTTTCTAGGCGATGGACGGACAAAAAACAACTAGCAAATAGGTAAAGTTATGCGGCGACTTTCAGGTGGTTGCCACGGCGCATAAAATAACTATGCACGGAGGACGCGTTGCTCCTAGTTGGTGTGGGAGTTACTACGGCGACGTGGAGTGCATGTAATTCGATTTTCTAAACTGCAATTTCCACGGCAAAGCCCCCCGTTAGAAATCGTTTACCTGTAATTTCATTTGTCTCCAAACAAAACAAAATAATAATAATGAACATGGCAAATGTTTGACTTAAGTTCGGTTCACTACGGCCCCATTCCCTGGGGAGTGGTTCCCAATACCCTGATCCTTTGACAGTGACTTTGAATGGCAACAGGAAAAAAACAACAACAACATGAACCCTTTGGGGGTTAAGTTCGCTAGGCTTTACACAGAGATATTTGATTATTTTGTTTGGGTTGCCAACATAAATACATTTTGTCGAATATCGATGGGCTTTAGAATTTTGCTGATTTCTTTTTTTTCTTGGCCGCTTCCTTGGGCTTGTACACAGCCTCTATGACCTTTACCGCGGCCGCCACGTCAATGGTGGCTCTTTCAGCTTTTGCCTGGGGGGAAAAACAGTTTTTGAATAAAATTTAAGAATATATAAATCTTTTAAGAACAAATTTAAATAATAAAAAATCCTTAATGTAGGACTTTAAAAAATAATTAAATTTGTGAATTAAAAATAGCTTGTATTTATCCTTCCTACCTGCTTCTCCCTTCGAATTTTCTCCTCCTGTGCCATCAGTTCCCTCTCCTCGGCAATTCTCCGCTTGAACATCTTTTCCTGCTCCATGTAGAACTTGTGATCGTCCTTGACCTTCTGCAGGGCAAGTCTGGCCACCGTGCACTCCACCTCCACATTTTCAAGATCATTTTCGAAACGCATCTGCCACTCATTGAGTCTGTCCCGCAGATTGTCCACTTCGATGGCGTACATGTGCTCCGAGTGGTTGCGCACCAACTTGTCCTTTCTAATGATGTCCTCGAGGTCCTTGAGTTGCTTGACCAGGTCGTCCTCGCGTCCATTAAGGCGCATTAGCCGCTGGTCGGCACAGCTGCTCAGCCAGTTGAACCTGTAGCGCAGCTCAATGGGATCCAGAGCTTAAGATTGGTTTAAGGAATTTTTAAGATTTATTTTACATAAATTTTAAAATTCTAGGCTTACCGCTCACGTCCTCGAACTGATCGAGGATCTCTGTTAGACGTATGTTTTTAATGTTAACGCTGCTGGACGTATCAAGCTCAACATAGGCCCTTAGTTTCTCCTTTGTATGAATATTTTCAGCGAGACCCTTAATCCAAGGACCATCTAGGTTGTACTTGGCCTCTCTAAGGAGAAAGTAGCATATATTCAAGAAGGAATCTTTGTAAAATTTAACCACTTACCGCAGCATTTGCATGCTGTTATCGCAGATATCCTGATCTTCGCTAAAGTCCTCCCTGATCTCGTAGATTAAACGCATAATTTCATGCAGATCCGCCCGGAACTTAAGGCAGTCGAGATCCTCGGTGGTCCGCTCCCGATTGATCACGTCCAGGTATAACTGGTTGATTTCCAGACGCGACATGAAGTTATCCAGCGACCAGCTGAACAGATTGTTGGGAATTTCGTCCAGTTTACCGGGCCAGGGGTAGGAGAAGAGCCGCAGTTGCCTGAGGAGGCGCACCGACATGAACTCGATGGCCGCCTTCTGGCACTGCTGATTGAGCTCCATCAGCTGTGAAATTCGATGCGTTTGGTCCACGGATTTCCTAATCGATTGTTGATGCTTGACACCACTGCGAGCCAATTCCAGCCACTTGTGAATAACGTTTGCAAGTTTTGGCTCTGTTTCTGAATCCAATTCTGGCGTCTGCATAACCACGGACATGCTCCTCCGGCTAAAAACTGATCTGGGCTTAAGCAAATTGATCCTCTTCTCCTCACTCTCCAGGTAATTCTTGATAAACTCATCGCGGCACATGGAGGGATCAGTAATATCGGGTATGGGAAACCTAATTCCATATTGGTCGGAGTCCGCAGATGGGGGTCCCTCTGCATCCAATATAACCAGATTTACACTACTTTTCTTAGACATTTGAATAAATTTTTTTAATGTTTTATTTTTGGTGTATGGGTTTTTTTGTTAAGTGTTTACCTGTCACTTTTTATTATTTGAGTTGCCTTTTTAATCGCTTCTTCTCTGGCGACTTGATTGTCTTTATTCGCCTCTTGTTTTGTGGACGGCTCCAAGGAGCACGTCCACGTGCCCCATTGCGGTCATCCGCTGTTGCAGGTGGCGCAGATCGGTTAATATGGGAAATCCCGCCTCCTTAAGGAGCACGTTCTGCGTGCATTAATCCGCCACCAGCCCCAACAGGTGCCTTTGCAGGCCCCCCTGCCTCCTGATCTTTTCCACCTTGCTGTAGACGATCTGATTAAGGGCCCTGCCCTCGGTGGTGGCCACGATGAGCAGCATATGGACAACGACCGGCTGCAAGGATCACGTATACTTAATAAACTATATACAATCAGATTATATACATATACTCACCGATTTAAAGAAGATGGCTCGGGTGGGATCATCCACAATTGGCATGTGGCGTCTCGCCTCCACTGCCAGGTGCGACTTGGCAATATAAGAAAAGTCTAAAAGGGTCATTTTCTAATTAATAACAATTTCCGAAAACAAATATTCAAGTGTGACCGTACAATTTTCCACAAATCACCGGTATTATAGTGTGACCGATTGGTAAAATTTTAAATACTGGAAATTTATGTAATGCCTAAGGTTTTTTTTTTCTGTGCTTCTGTTCACACAATTGCCGCGACAACAAAATCTTTTCTCAAATTCAAGTTTTACTAATTTTTAAGTGCTTGCTTGTCTTTTTTATTTTGCGTTTAATTTAAATTTAAGTTTTGTTGTGCGTAGTAAATGAAAGAGGTGTCCGCCAAAGTATACCATTTATTGAAACCATGGTTAGGCTTTTACTAGGTCTTACATCTCTTTATTGAAAAAAATGATGCAATTGGGAGAAGTTCGAGTGCAAGACACTGAAAAGATAGTGGGTTTATTTCATCATAATTAAAAATATTCCATATTTTATTTTCAATTTGTGTTTTAAAAAATATGCCCCAATCGTTCATAGATTAAAAAGCAACCTTAAAAACTAGACCCATTCCAAGAAGGTAAAACGTTTTGAAAGGTAAGAACAACTTAGAGAACAAATAGTGTTTTCTGTGAGATAGAATTCTGTTATCTGATATCCAAGAAACTATAAACAAAACATAGTTCAATAGATTTCAAGGGGAGATTCCGGTAAGATTAATTATCAAATAACAATGTCTTATCTGCATAACTTCCAGTCTTAAAAGAACACCTGCAAAATAAAATCATATAAAATCCAGTAAAATTAAAAACGCCAATAAATATATTTACTGTTTGCTTTATTCAATAAACTTTGCTTTGCACCTAAGTATACGTTGTTATCCATTAGATAGCATAATTTACATTGAATTCATATAGAGGTTAATCCAATATACTTCACTTTACTTGTACCCAACAAATGCTCATCTTTCAAACTATAGTCCCTTCTTAGCATTATATACAATATACGAGTAATATGCTTTATTTAGTATTCCGTTACATTAATATTTGCTCATTTGTGAATGTTTTTTTGTTTTTAAACGTTAAATATATAATAGACTTGATTTTGTTTGGAAAACACTTACAATATACAGCTAAAGACTGGCTACACATCTATATTGCGATTTCCAAATATATATATTATATATGCGATATTTTTGTGGCTTCGCAAATAGAATTTGACTAGATCAACTCGTGGTTCTACTACCGATAATCCTCGTAGAAATCCTTCCTCCGAATAAGAATATTGCTCTATGGACTCGCCCAGCACGACTTTCGTTGTCTTGTCCCCAGTTCCCAGTTTCCCAGTTTCCCATTTCCCGTTCCCGAGTTCCCTCCTAGCACTAGAAATAGACGTATCTGTATGCAGGCTGCATACGTATCCTCCTCACCGACTAACCCAAAAATTCGAAATCCCGACTAATCAAACATAATAAACAAGCTTAACTCGACGCACACACAGAATACAGGGAACGGAGAGTCGTTGTCGCCCCAACTGCTATTTTTCACTTAATTATTGCTAAGACCCCAGCATACCCTCCACTCGCCACCCCCGCATACGCCACCCATTGAGCACCGTTATTTTATTACTGTTTACCGTTCTTGAACGTCACTAGCGTTGTCCCTTTCCGGCGAGCAAGGAACAACGGAAGTGTGCCAATTCCAGTGTCAGCCATTGAGCGTTTCAGTGTGTTAATTGTTTTTCTCCACTCCGCCGCCCTTCGCCTGTTTCAAGTGCATTAAAAAGATCATGGGTGGTAAATTAACTTATTGGCGCGTCACTTGGCCGGCGACCGTCGTTCCTCAGTCGCCAGGGCTGCTAGTTAACGGTAATTGATGCCATGTTTTTGTTGCTATTGCTGACAATTGTATGTACAGTAGACACACACACTAACAAAGTCGAACCTTATATAGCAAAATTCCTTTTTAAATTTAATTCAACATTTTACAACAAAAAATTGTTAAATGGTTGCATTTGTAAGTGAGAAAAGCTGAAGTCGTCCTTAAGGATACAATTTTAAAATTATTATAAAGGACTTGCTGACTTGTTATTATTTCATGACTAAGTAAGAATGTTCGACTTGCACCTGGTGTTTCTTTCGTCCGATTTGTACACTTGAATATATAGTAATGTTTATGTACATTGCCACATATGCATAATACAATAATTTTTAAGGATTTATGGACTAGTTCTCAATGCTTTAACAGTGGTTAATTGTATAGTTTTACTTTGACTAATTAACTTAGGTTGAAATTTTTATGTTCCCGAAATGATTCGGCTTTCATTATATTACTAACTTTAATTTCTAAATACGTATATTAACCTTAGTTTTTAATTTACTGATATTTCAGGATGAGTTAAATTTTATGCAATTTAGTTAAAATATTTTTAATTTTTTAAATATGTCACTTTTAAATAATTGTATTAATTTTTTTCAGGCAGAGGATTGGGGTTTTTGAGGGAATCTGAAGAAATTTCTCTTCTAGATGCATAATAGAAGATTATTATTTAAATAATAAAGTTCAACAAAAGGTGTTGAAGAAATAAAACAATTTGTGTAAACATAAAATGTTAAACCAAGTTTCTCTCCTTCCAATATAAATCATTCTATCTGAAACAAAAAGGATCCGGCTGTTGATGAAGCTCCCTTAGTACCACCTTTAACCTTTATATTTTAAAACTTTGAGCGATAGTTAGACACATCAATCTGTTTCTTTGAGTGTAAAGGGACTCGATTGATCATAGATTCTTCCTCTAAGTTACAAATTCTATTCACATGTGAATCCCCATTTACCACAGACCTTCATCATTTAACTCCGCCTCGCCAATGTCTTAGAGAAACTCCCGAAAAGGCTCGTCAAAGTTGTCGTTGATATCCGCGAAACTGGCGCCATTATTGCCCACGCCCACACCTATCCCAACGCCCACGCCCACCGCCGTGTTCCCATTGAGTATGAGCGTAGGCTGCTGCTGCTGCTGCTGCGGTTGCATCATGCTGGTTCCCATGTGGCCATGGCCAAGCATCGTCTGCTGGTGCTGGTGCGGCGGAAGATGGGTGCCTTGCTGCTGCTGCTGCTGCTCCAGCGGCGTCTGCATGTGCATGGCCTGGGGCTGGAGGCTCTGCATCGTGGAAGTGGCGGTCACAGCAGCAGCGTTCAGCAAGCTGCCATCAGTGGCGGCCAGGAGAGCGCAATCGAAAGCCCCGCCGTTGGCCAGGGCATCCTCGAAGCAAAGCGTTGTGGCACTGGTGTTCCCAGCCGTGCCACTTGCTGCTCCGCCAACGCCACCGCCTTCCGCTGTGAGATTGGAGAGCAGAACACCGCCCACGGCCCCGGAGTTCAGCTCCATGGCCGCCGCCTCCTCGTTGCGCTTGGACAGAATGATGTGAGTCAGATTGATGATGTAGTTCTTGGCCAACGTCAGGGTTTCGATCTTGGACAGGCGCCGCTCCATCTCCACATGTGGGATGACCTCGCGCAGCGATTGAAACGCATCGTTCAGGCTGTGCATCCGCATCCGCTCGCGCTCATTGGACTCCAGGCGCCTCAGGTTTCGCTCCTTGGCGTTCAGCGCTCCCTTGCGCCGCCGATTGGCATTGGCGTTCGCATTGGAGGAGCTGGAGTTGGCGCTGTTTGGCGTGAGACTGGATCCACAGCCACCGGAGCTGGCCTGCTGGTTCCGTCCGCGACCAAGGGATCCTTGCCCACCCTGAGAGCTTCCCGGCGGATGTCCAGTGTTGGTGGTACTGCTGCCGCCTCCGTTGCTGCTGCCGCCACCACCACTAGTATCGTCGCTCTGCGAACTGGAGTCCGTCATCTCCAGGTCGTAGGTGTTATTGCTTACCTGCAAGTCAACAGGGAAAATTGGAGTGTCTGAAATGAGGGAATCTCCCACCACATTACCTGTGAGGTGCGTCTGGTGGCTCGTCTCACCGGCCGGGTACTGCCTTCCGCCGATTCTGGCGATAGACCATTGTGTCCGTCCGTGTTGTAATTGTTGTTGTTGTGGTGCAACTGCTGCTGTAACTGCATGAAGTCATGGCTGGTCATCAGTTCGGTCAGCTGGGTAGCATCCATGGTTAGGGAAATGTCCAAATCCAAACCCACTGTGAGAGAATCTTCCGCTGTAAAAGGGACAGCCTAAGTTAGTACTAACTACGCAACAATATTAGCAGGTTAATCTTTTAAAATTTAATCAGTATTTACATTTTTTAATTCAATCAAGATTCATTAATTTACTCCAAAATTTATAAGCTTATTTTTGTAAGCAAAATCGTTTCATATCAGCTCATATCTTTGTAAGAGAGTGCAAGAGATTCTCATGTAATCTTATAAAATAATGAAGATTCGGTTTCGGTAAAATTAAATTTTTTAAATTTGTTTGTTTGTAATATAACATTTAAAGTGTTTTAAAAAAACTTCATTAAAAAACTGCATCTTCGGGCTTAAAATATGAGTTTAATGATGAGTTCATGTATACCATTCCAGTAATCTCAAATTTTTGGAAAATATCCGCATAAGGATGCTTACTTTATTTAGTATAAATTAAAATCCTTTTTCAAAAAGACAGCTAATAATTTATATGGTAAAAGCTTTTTTAAAAGCTCTTTAATGTTCTTTAAATCATAAACAATATCAATCTGTTTCGTACCTATATTTTCTCCTGTAATATCCTTTCAAACTTTCAGAATAAAAACTATGTACTCTTTGGGTGTCAAACTTTCCACTAATTTATCATTGTTATTCTTTGATAATCCTTATCTGAAATCGATATTTGCTATCTACATTGAACATTACACGTGACTATTTGACACATAAATTAGGCTTGATGACACATATCTAATATTATTCCCTCAAAAATTATCTCGAAAGGTAAAAAAATGAATTCGTTTATTAATGTTATTTGATTCGATTTTATTACATCAGTTTTTACGATGTAGGTATGTTCCACAGGCATTCATACTGGATATAACCAATATTTATTACTCTGGAATATTTATTTCTCCTCTAATATTCATTCTGAGACTTTATTTTTAGGCAAATAGAAATAGTTAGGTATTATTTGTGTGGATTAAATCAAGCAAGTTAGTAATATAATCCACTAATTTACTTCGGCAACCCCCTTAAAAAGCTGAAAACAACGCTAATTAGTGGCTGCAAACATTATTTAATAGTGAAGGGATAATTTGGTGCCCTTCTTGGAAGTCATATCTGGTCCAAGGGTCAGGTCAGCCGGCGTGAACAGATTGCATTGTACTTGAATTAAAAAGAAGAATGAAGCTGCGAGCAAAACGGTTACCGATGAAACGCCATTGCGGCATTGTCGTTGTTATGGTTATGGAACGCCCTTTGGCTGCCAGCATTTGACCCGGAACCGGGCTAAAGCATTTAAAGCGTGGGACAGACCAGTGGACATGGATATCCGGGGGACACGCGGACACGGAAACAGGGAAACATCGACTTTGCTGTAATAGAAAACGCGCACTTTGCGGTGCATTTCTTGCCCGCTCGGCGTTGAGTGAAACAAAAGTGTCGCTATTATTTAACGACAACACAGCTCCTTGGGCTCTAGACTCTTTGGGGTCTTTAAAAGAAATGTTAAGAGAAATGACTACAACACAAAGCTTAACACAGCGGTGGGTCTGCCAGCCTCGGAGAAGGGAATATGGGATTTCTGGGTATACTATTTCTGGGAAGTAACGTTAATACGTTCACTTAATTTTGTTATTATATTTATTTCTTGAAATTCTTGAACGCAACATTTTTAATGGAAATTTCTTATTAAGCAGCTTAGGAAATATATCAAAAATTAAACTTGAATAATCTATATAACTTCAAAATAAATACAACTATTTATATAATGATCCTTCTAAATTATCACCCTAAAAAAAGAACCCAATAACTTCTTAAACTTATTAGACTCTTCACCTAGTTAGTGTATAAGGCTGTTACATTGCACTGAGATCAAATTTGGTTTTAATGTAATGGACGGACCAGGGGTATTAAAAGAATTCAAAGAAGGGAGTAGCGGGCGGTCCAATAAGTCGCCGATTTGTCGCCATCCGATGGCCTTAAATGCAGATCCTAGCAACACGTTGGAGGCTCGAACTCCTTGCCGCCGGGTAATATTGCAGCTTCCTTTGTCTGACGTTGGCCGAGGGGCTCGAGGATCTTAGCGATGCTGCCGGCAGCCAGCACCTGGTCTTGTGTAATATTTATTACGCTTTCTAGTAAATAATGCATACTTTTGCGCGCCTTTGTTTGCCCTTTTCCCTGCGTGGGTCGACACAAGGTTGCCACAATGAGGCACTGCATTTGACAAGTATTGGGAATTCTGTTGAGCTTTCCAGTGGGCTAGAGCTATGTCAAGTATGAAGGACTTCAAAGGCAGCTTTATTCAGCAGCAGTATTCGACTTAATGAAACTATGAATGTAACGAAGTTGTATAAGAAGCATAGCTATTTTTACTTCACATTCGGTTTGGTTTTCCCTAAAGATAATCATGTTTTTATTTAC